>CANYBF010405920.1:0-11865 GCA_948192965.1 Dalechampia spathulata
TTTCATTAAGGTTCCTATATCATCATCAACCAAATCCTTTCTCGGACTAAGGGGTTAGTTTTACCAAAAATAACATGCATAGATTCTTCAACAATCAAAGATCTTTTATTAAAAACCCTATAAGACTTACTAGAAGTTGCAAAACCAAGAAAAATTCATTCATTAGTTTTTGAATCAAAATTTTCAAGATTGTCCTTGGTATTCAAAATATAGCACTTACATTTAAATACTCTAAGATATGAAATTCTTGGTTTTCTACCATTCCACAGCTCATATGGAGTTTTGTTTAAAATGGATCTTAAATGAACTCTATTTGCAACATAACAGGTGGTATTGATTGCTTTGGCCCAAAAATATAAAGGTAATTGATATTCATTAAGCATAGTATGAGTCATATCATAAAGAGTTATGTTTTTCCTTTCCACTACCTCATGTTGTTAAGGAGTTCTAGAAGATGAAAAATTATGATTTATTCCATGAATAGCATAAAATAATTTAAAATTTTCATTTTGAAATTCTTTTCCATAATCACTTATAATAGATGAAATGTAAAAACCTTTTTTCATTTTGCATTCTTTTGATCAATGTTTGAAAAGCATTAAAAGCATCATCTTTATGAGCTAAAAAGGAAACCCAAGTAAATCTAGAGTAATCATCTACTATGATAAATGCATAATGCATGCCACCTAAACTAGCAATCCTAGTTGGTCCAAATAAGTTCATGTGAAGTAATTGAAGAGGTTTAAAAGTTGTTACCTTGTTTTTAGCCTTAAAGGAAGATTTCAATTGTTTACCCATTTGGCAAGCTTTACATACTTTATTTTTAAGAAATTTGATTTTGGGAAGTCCAACTACATGTTCATTCTTCCCAAGGTCTCTAATGTTCTCAAAGCTTACATGTCTAAGTCGTCTATGTCATAGCCATGAATCCTCGCTTATTAAGACAAGACACTTAATACTTTTGTTAGAGAAAGAGTCTAAATCAATTACATAGACATTTTCAATTCTCTACTCTTGAAATATTAGCTTGTCATCAAACATTCTATATATAAGGCAACCTTTTGGATCAAAAGTAACCTTGTAACCATTGTCACAAAGTTGACTTATACTCAAAAGATTATGCTTTAATCCTTCAACTAAGAGAACTTTGTTAATGGAAAAAGTAGACACTTTACTTACCTTACCAATAACAATTACTTTACCTTTTGCATTGTCTCCAAAAGTCACATTTCCACCATTCCAATTTTTTAAATAAGAAAACAAGCTTACATTTCCAGTCATATGTCTTGAACATCCACTATCAAGATGTCATTTGTTCACATCTGCCTTGGATTTCAAGCACACCTAGAAAGTAAACACAATCACTTTATTTTAGGCATCCTAACATATTTTGGTCCTTGTGGGGTAGAGACATAAGAATCATTATTCTAATAAATTTTTTTTATATAACATCTATTGGTTGTATGTCCTCTTTTATTACAATAATGATAAACAACATTTTTGAATTTTGAATGGTGATATAATTTTTTTTCTTAATGTTGGATGCATGACTTATTTTGTATGAACATGAACATTTATGTGTTTTGTCATGTTTTCTATTAAGTTTAGTGGAATGAGATGTTTGAACACCCTTGTTTTCATATTTCCTTTCACTATCCTTAATAGTGGAAGATGATGCCTTTAAAAATATAGGTCCCTTAGAAGAATAGAAAAAGCTTTGGTTAAATCCAATTCCCTCTCTATCACCTTAGAGCTTTTAACATATTAAAATAGAATCAATTTTAGCACCACCAACTTCAAATTTTGAAAGGCTTTCTTTTAATAAATCCTTTTCTTTTGAAATTTGATCATTTTGATATTTCAAAACTTCATTATCCTTTTTCAAAGATATGTTTTCTTTTTCAAAAATTTCATACTTAGTTTTGAATAAAGTAAATTCATTTACCAAGCCTTATAAATCTTTGTTTTCTTTTGAAACACTAACCAACTTACTTTTGAAAATTTTGTTCTTACTTTCCAATTGATCATACTTTTCTAAGAGAGGTTTTAAATTATCTTCTTCATCATCCATATTATCACTATAGTAAGATTGAGAAGAAGCACTAACCTCATCATTGTCATTGTCCTCCATTAATGCCATGAAGCAAAGGTTGGTTGTGCCTTTATCACTGAATGCACTGTCATGAAATTAACTATCATTATCTCAAGTAGTTTTCAACGCCTTCTTGTTGAATAGCTTGAATGGCTTGTTGAGTTTAGGGCATTTGTTCCTTGTGTGACCTGGTTTATTACATTCAAAGCAAGTAGCTAGATTTCTCTTGAATACATCTTTCTTGCTTTGATCCTTCCTCGCTTCAAATGGTTTCTTGAAGTTCTTCTCATATCTTTTTTTTTCATAAGAAGATTCTTTACTCTTTTGGAAAGAAGAGCAACTTCATCATCAATGTCACCTTCATTTGTAGTTTCGACATCTTCTTCTTTAGAAGCTTTTAGTGTTATTCCTCTCCTTTTATCTGCCTCAACTCCTTGTTTAAGAGTAATCTCATGTGTGAGGAGTTTTCTAAGAAGTACATCGGTTGATAAAATTGATAAGTCATTGACTTCTTCAATGGAGGTGACTCTAACTTCCTAATCTTTCTTTGGCAATACCCGTAATATTTTATTATTAATGTCTTCCTTGTGATATACTTTTCCCAACTTCATAAGTTTGTTTATGATCACTATAAGCCGATTGTACATTTTGGATATAGTCTCATTTATCTTCATTGTGAACAACTCATATTAATGAGTCATAAGTTGTACCTTTTTCGTTCGAACTTGGTTGGTTCCTTCATGATGTGTTTCTAATGCATCCTAAATTTGCTTAGCAAACATACAATGAGAAACAGGACCATATTCTTCATGAATTATATCACAATAAAGCGTGTTCATAGTTTTCTTATTTCTTGCATTTGCCTTGAACTCTTCTCTAGTCCAAGTAGCTTTAGGCTTGAGAGTGGTGACACCTTCATTTATGATAGTTGGAGGAGAGTAATCATTCTCAATCAAGTCAGACAAATCCACTCCATTACTTTTCAAGAAGACTTTCATTCTATGCTTCCAATATGGGTAATTCGTTCCATCAAAAAAGGGTGGTCTTGTGTAAGATTGAATTTCAATACCTTAAGTTATCATTGATCTTTAGCTCTAGAAGGTAAGTTCTAGCAATAAATGAGCACTAAGGTCTAATACCAAATGAAATCCTAGATGAGCAACATAAGATTTATAGTAGTTCAGCACTTCAACTTGTCTACGTCCACTTCTCCTAAGATTCAACTTAGGGTTCCACTAATTCCTTTCACAATTACAATAATGGATTCTTTAATCAAGAATCCAACTCTAATGCTTTTAAGGCTCACATTCAAACCTTTAGAATAGCAATCAATCTCACAAGATTCAACTCTTAAATATAACAACAATGCACAAGCATTAACTGTCATTAACCCAAAATAACAATTAAAACAGATTAGAGTTATAAAAGAAAAAACTTAGAGAGAATAAAAGTAAAGCAAAAGGAGATTGAATCAATATCAAGTGTAATCAAGTTTCTTTCAAGCTACTACTTGAAGAAGAGTTTCCTCAGCTATAATATACTTTACACTGATAATAAATCCATTACAAAGCAATAATTACAAAATAAATATATTAGAATACTTGAATTTAAAATAAATTTTTTTGTAGAATGACGCATATGGTCGTACATGAACCCCTACGCCTATACTACTCTATAAGTTCTAAATCCAAATTTGGACAATCGTTGTTATACGACCGTATAACCCAAGGTGATATGCCCATACCAAGGCTTTTGCTAATTTCACCAAGTGGTACGGCTAACCTATATGGTCGTACAATGCATATCCAATAGTGGTACACCTGTACCAATCATATTTTTACCATTTTTCATTTAAATTGATTTAAATTGATTTGTTAATCATTAAAATCCAAAGTAGTAAGTCTAACAAAATATATGTTTATCAATATATATCATATGCTAGTATAATATAATATTTATTTATTTATAAATATTTACCATAAAATAAAACTATACAAATATAACATAATTAATAAAGAATACCAAAAAATGAAAAAAATAATTAAAACATATAACAAACAATAAAAATAAATAAATAACTAATTAATTAGAAAAATAGAAAATAAAAGAAAAAACAATAGAAGGAGCCGGAGATGAAAAAGAGAAGAAGGAGAATAAAGTTAAAACAAAAAAGAAATCAAGGAAGAAAAAGTAAGATTGGAATAAGAAAAATGAGAGAAAAGATAATTAAAAATAATTAAGTTTAATTTTATTAATGAAGTATAATTAGGAATAATGTGATTTTTGTTGATCAAGATTGATATTTTCTAAAACCAAACTATAATATGATAAAAATTAATTCCATTCTAATTAAAAGTGATATATGACTAATTATCCTTTAAATTATTGAAAATTATATCATGAGATTTTTAAAATCTCATCAAAACATATATTGAAAAGAATCATGTATTGATAAAAAAAAGTGATATTTTTATAAGAATCTCATTTTAATAAAAAAAACTTTTAATTTATTATTTTATATTTTTATAATAAAAATATTGAAGAATCCAATAATTGATATCATAATATAAATAAAATTTTGATCCTAAAAATTCATTAAAAAATATGTAATGCAAAAATAATTACTATATTTATTAAAAAAACTTTTTATTCCTCCTAATTATTGAATAATTATTTCGTTATCATTAACTACCACTCTTTTATATCTCAAAACTTTTTTATTTTTAATACTTCAATTTATATTATTATCTTGATAATAATTTAATTATTTTCCATTTCTTTTCATTTTTTACTATTCAATCAATTAATCCATATTTTTTAATTAAAATATTAATTATAATAATATGCATAATTAATATTATTCTTGTTTCTTATTGTATTCTTTTATTTTTAATATCTCATCGAAAGATACACTAAAATAATTTATAGATTTATAAAATAAATATGTGAAAATTTTATAAAATATCATTTTACTAATAAATTTTTTATGCTTATTAAAATATTAATTATAATAATATACATAATTAATATTATTCTTGTTTCTCATATCCTTTTATTTGCAATATCTCATTGAAAGATATACAAAAATAATTTATAAATTTATAAAATAAATATATGAAAATTTTATAAAATATCATTTATTAAAATATTAATTATAGTAATATACATAATTAATATTATTCTTGTTTCTCATCCTATCCTTTTATTTTTAATATCTCATTAAAAGATATACTAAAATAATTTATAAATTTATAAAATAAATATGTGAAAATTTTATAAAACATCATTTTACTAATAAATTTTTTTTAGGCTTATTACATTTTTTATAAAAGTATTAGAGGAGTTTAAAATTTATATCTTAAAAATAAATAAATTTTATTTCAAAAACTCATCAAAATATATACTACAAATACAATTTACACATTTATTTAAAATTTTTGCTACTAATAAATTATATAAATTACTCATAATTTTTTATTTAATTAAATAAAAATATCATATTTACTTTAGTGATAATAAATTAGATTAAGAAGCAAGTTTTTTTAATTACCATGATATATAATTATACAATAATCAATAATTAACATATATTAATAATTTTTTTAACTAAAATCATTATTGAAGATCATGATTTAAAAAATATTCAAGGTATGTATGTATGTAAAGAGTATATACAAAAGGGATAAAAGAGGAATATTAAATAAATATAATAATATGAAAATTACAGCTTTTATGAATTAAATTATCAAAAATATGAGTATTTATAATATGTTACATGAAAATTAATTTTGTATATGTAAAGTTTATTATAAGAATGAAATCCCAAGTTTGGAGGCAATACAAGAATTAAAGAGGAGTTGAAGAGAATGAAAATGGACATAAGAAATTTATAGTAGTTCAGCTAACAAATGCCTACATCCATTTACCCAAGTAAACAACTTAGATTTTTACTAATATAATACACAAATACAATAAAGAATTCTTCAATAAGAATTCAATCATTAGTGTTTTCCCAAAGCTCACACTAAACCCTTACAACAAGTGTTTTCCCAAAGCTCACACTAAACCTTACTCAATTACAATTCGTTCCTATCTTTTAAAACATAACCCAAGAGAAAGAACAATAAGGATTGAAAACCCAGAAATCCTTTTTAAAGGATTTACAACTCAAGAAATCAAGAAATACTCAAGAATACATCAAATGTATTTAACAAAGAAAATAATAATTGTAGATTAATTCCCTACCTTCAATAAGGTTAATATACACTTATATAAGCTATTTTAAGCTTATATGATCATTGGGGATGCATTAAATACAAAATAGAGTTGTTATACAACTTTTTCAAAAATGCTAAAAATACATATTTTGACTTGTACGACCATACACCTTCCTGTACGCTCGTACGGTACTTAAAATACAACTCCAAAAATGATGTTGAAGCATCGTGTATCGCTATACCACCAAGTGGTACGCCCGTACCAAACTTTCTATACAATTTTCCACCCCGTATGGCCTCTTTGTATGCCCATACGGCTTAAGAAACCAAACGGTATGACAGTACCGCACCAAAAACACTGATGCACAAAAATTTTTGAAAGTTTCGGTGCGGCCATACAACACATTAGTACGCCTGGACCAAACTTACAATACTCAAAACTTCAATAATTTTCATAAAACATTGTTTGTTTAACATCAAAACTAAAATCAATGACCCCAAGGTCCAACAAAGAAGACAATTGAAAGACAAGAAGCATACAAAAATATAGAATGTAAAATATTAAATGTACAAATAGTTTACAAAAAAGATACAAAAGGTTTATAAAATGGGTACAAAATGTTTATAGCAACCAAATCAAAAAGTTACGAAAAATAAATAGTAATATGCATAATCATTCAAATTCAAAAATATTAGACATAAACATGTACGATTATATTACTTTAAAATCATTAAAAATATAGAATAACAAGATAAATTATTAAATAACAACAAATCCAAATTATTATATAAATTATTAAATAACAACAAATCCAAATTATTATATCTTTGTAGGTCTATAAAAACATATTAAGAACAAAAAAGAAGCATCAAGGAGAAGAACCAACATATCATTTTAGATTTATCATAAAATCTTAATAAATATACCTTAATAATTTTCATCTAACGGCTTATTAAACAATAAGCTAAACATAAATCAATTATGCCCAAAAACTAAACACAAAAATATAAACCAAATCATAAGACAAAGCAAACAAAATCATATTATTTTCCCTATTTCAATAATAACTAAACCCAATTTTTTATTTTATAAGAATTTTTCTTCTTAGTCAAGATAGTCGAAAGAAAAGATGAGAAATGAAAAAAAAAAAAAGAAAAAGTAATCTTGATTCAAAACTATTAAAGAAGTAATAAAAAAATATAAATCGAATGAAAAAATGAAGAAGAAGAATTAAAAGGAGAAGGATGAGATATGATAAAAATAAAAATGAAAAGTAATAAAAAGAATGTGAAGATATGACAAATTGAGAAAAATTTGAAAAGAATATATATAGGAGAGAAATAGGTAACAGTAAAAAAAAAGATATTTTTACTTTAAAATTGATAAATTTAAAAAACAAATTTGACCTTAAAATTTTAAATAAAAAATAGAAGTTGATGTATTTTAATGATGAACCCTTTCCATACATACCCTACCAAGTGGGCTTTTTAATTGGTACATATCTTTATATTTTCCCATCAAAAGTGGATGCATCAAATATCTTAGCTTTTTAATTTTTGTTATTCATTTGTTTTTTGTTATGTTTCTTAAATTTTAAGTTGCCCAATTATTTTATTAAAAACGAGCTTGAAAAAATAAAAAAATAAAAAAGCCAAGTGGATCGTGACAGCTTCATCATCTTTATTAAATCGTTGGCTATCATTGAGATCGAAGCTAAAAACTCGAATCCTTGCCAAACATATCTTGCCATGTCACACACATGTTTAAAGTAGGAATTTGGTTTTCTTTATTGATTGCCAAATGAAGTTGGTGATTGTAAAAAGAAATGCAAAATAATTGAATTTTAATTGAAACCCAATAAACAAAAATGTTAATATTATTACATGAAATGTTTACAAGAAGCTGTCGAGTTTGGATTATAATGGTTCATTTAGGCCTTTTGGCGAATTCTATTTGGATTTCTTTCTTGATTTGAAGTTGTATTGGCTTTTTTCTTCAGTGAGTGATTTCGATGCTTCAATCTTTAAGCAACCGTTCAATTCTTTTGCCCGCCACAAGATTGCAATGTTGTTGTGTCGTTTTGTTTTGTTTTCTTTTAGTTTCCCTTTTTACCTTCTTTTCCTCTCTCTAAAAATGTCCATTATTCTAAAATAATATAACTATACATCCTATATGTATTTTTTGAACAGCAATTCCCATCATGTGATAATGGAGATTCGAATAGATGCCTACATGTATTTCATGAGAAGCACTCGTGTTATTAGACTACAATGTTATTAATTTCATGTATGTTGATTAAATTTATAAATATTTTAGATTAAATTTATGTAGTAGATGAGAAAAAGCCCATAGGAATCCAATGAGAGGATAATTAAGAATTGTGTGGTCATTGATTTGGACAATAATTGGTGGGTTTGTTGCTTTTTAACATGAAAACTCATATACCAATCTCCCTATTCACATTTTACAATTTTAAATCTTTACAACTTACTACTCCTATCTAATCGATTTTTCATGTATTTTTTATTCTTTATATTCTTATCATTATTATTATTTTATTTGCTGATGTTATTTTTCATAATAAATAATAAATATATGTATGATATATATTTATTTATTAATATATATTGATCGATAAATATTTACTAGTTAAAAATAATTTATGATATAATACTTTTATAAAATATAACTATATTTGTTGTATATATGGATTTATATTTATATAATTTGATATAATATATATTGATAAATAAAGATATATAATAATAATAATAATAATAATAATAATAATAATAATAATAATAATAATAATTAATAATATTTTTAAAGAATAAAAATTTGAAATCAAAAATATATTTGAAATTATAAAAATATTATTCAACATGGTTAATAATATTTAAAATAAACTTATTTTATGAAAAAATTTAAAATCAATTTTGCTAAAAATAATTGAAATCCCTATGAAAATGGCAACACGTGCGACAGTTTATAGTGGTTTGGCACTAACTCTTAGTCCACTTCTCCTAAGTCCCTAGCTTAAGGTTCCACTAATCTCAATCAATTACAACAAATGATTCATCAAATGAATCATAACCCTAGTGTTTTTAGGCTCACATTCAAACCTTTACAATAATTGCAATCTCACTGCAATTAAACTCTCAATTACAAACTAATGCATCAAGCATTAATCATACATCACCCCACAAATATAAAACCTAATTCTTAAATTGTGGAAATACAATTAAAGGAGAGTTTACAATGGTTGAATTACAATAACATAAGTAAACTTACTTGTATTTGAAGATTGAAGCTCAAAGAAAACTTGTGCTCTGCAAACTAATCGTTAGATTGAAAGTGTAGTGTATATCTTTTAAATAAAGCCGTTAAAAAGGATTTAAAGCTTTTCTGGAAAGTCGCGTACGGCCGTACCAAACATGTACGCCCGTACCAATTTAAAAAGATACTTTTAAAAATGAGAGGGAAGTTAGGTACGACCGTACCACCCATTGGTACGTCCGTACCAAAATATTTTTCCTGATAAACATTTTTCCTGCGAGCAACCTTACGGTCGTACCATCAAATGGTATGCTCGTACCAAAATAGGTTTACTAATAAATCAAATTCCTGCGAGCAATGCTATGCTTGTACCAATCAATGGTACGTCCGTACCAAGCTCAAGCAAACAATAATAACTTGGTACGGTTAGCCATATACCCATACCACTCAACAAAGCAATTTGGTATGCTCGTACCACTTATGAAAATCTACATTAAAAAGATAAATAACTTAAATTGACTCACATATAACACATACATCAAAATCATGGGTCTAACAATCTCCCCTTTTTTGATGTTGGCAATCAATTTAAGTTCAATTTGGAAAACATGTTTAAATGAAATTTTGATTTGAAAAATTTTAGAAATCTCCCCCTTTGTTTTAGAATTCATGCCATGAAACTATAAGTAATCAATCAAGCACAAAGGAAAGGAGAAAATATATAGATCAAAGCAGACAAACAATATAATATATGATCAAAGTAATAAAAAGAATCAAATGATTAGAGAAATACATATAATTGTATGATCAACATAAACAAAATGATATAATCAAAGCATTATTCATATCAGTTGTAATCAAAATAAATGATAATAAGCAACAATGAAAATAAACATAATAGAATAATGAATTGAATAAACATCATATGCTATATAAAAGTCTGGAACTCATGAAAGTCAGTAACGTGCTAAGCAAATCGTTGATCAATGGAAACTGACTGCTGAGTGAGAAGTTTGAGCTACTGATCAATCTGGTCAAAGCGTCGCTCAAAAGTATCAAAACGATCAAGTCGAGTGATGATAACAGCAAGCTGCTGAGAAATAGAATCAATAGATGCAGCAGCTGCTGGAGCAGGAATAGAAGTGGCAGCTGGAGCGGGAGGATCAAGAACAGCAACAGATGATGAAGATCCACCCTGGAAGTGATACTGTCGTTTGTGGCTCAGAGCCGCCTGGCGTGTGGTATCAGTGGATGGATATGAAGGGTCAAGCCACTCTGCAAGTGTGTCGTCTGGAAGTGGAACCTGTAAGCGCTGACAAACCTCCACAGCTCATCTTCTGTAGAGAGAAATAGTATCATTGGGGAGGCCCAATGACTGAAGATGGTTGAGTCATCGAGAAATGTACTCAGGGTGAATGACGAACTCATCATCTGGAGTATGCTCAATAAGCATATAGTGCTCAATGAATGACAGATCAAGATTAGGACCTTTCAGTCCAGGAGAGGGGTGAATGGTGGGGAAAGCATGCAGCTGCTAGCAGATGGAATGAATGATAGGTCCGAAGCCAATGTTCAGACTGAATAAGGATACTCATGACCATACAATAAAGAAAAATAAGGTCAAGGCTCGTGATAGTGTCATTAAACTCGAATCTCTTAAAAATAAGATAGGAGATCAGTCTATGACAGTAGCAAAGAACAAGAGATTTAAGGCAGAATGCCTTCTGTCGAGAGGGGCAGAAGGAAGTATCAAGGGTAATATCCCTCCAGAAAGAATTGCGATCAAAGACCGTAGATTTGGCATTTGAAATGCCATCAGTGTAAAAACCAAAGAAAGCATCAAACTTGGAGGCAAAAAGAGAATAGTGTCTCCAAAAAAGTCTAAAAGTGCAAGAAAAAGAGGTAGATAGAGAAAAGGTCTGTAGGAACTCTAAAGCTACAGAATGAATAAAGCGATTATCTAGAAATGCAAAATTTGACCAACCTACATTGGCTAAATACCGCAGAATGTCATCCTCAAGTCTGGTCTGACAAAGAGTAAGATTGTCACATCCTGGTTTAAACAGTATTTTGATACGCATTTCTTTTATAAATATGTTATAGTGAATGATTGATAGACGTATAAAGTGCATGAATCGAATATGATGCATGAATGTGATAACTTGATACTTATGATGAAAAGTGCATTATGAATAGAGGAATTCCATATGATATGGAATTTATAGAGAAAATAGTGAAAGGATATTTTATACAGTTGTATATGCATGAAAGATGTAAAT
>CANYBF010406178.1:0-17085 GCA_948192965.1 Dalechampia spathulata
AATGGGTAAAAACCCACTTACCCGAAAGGGTAAGTCTCATACCCTAACCAAACTAAAGATACCCGAACGGGTATGAGGCTAAAAAAAATGACAAAAACACTAAATGCAACCCTAAATCGAATCCTGAACTGCACCAAGATGAATCAAGATGCCATGAGGGCAAAACGACAAAGAGATAGGCTCGACTCATCCCAATCAATCCGACCGATCAAAAATAGGGTGCGACACATTGTTATTCATTACATTGTAAAAGGTTACAAACCCTAAAGAGCATGTTGGATTGTTACATTTGTAGAGATTGATATTTTCTATATGAATGGAGATTATATAGTTATACATATAGCTTTGATGGAACTATATAGATGTATCTTGGATCTTCAGCTAACATGTAAATTATGTTTGTACTTATTATTATTATTTTATATAAATAAAAATTCCCAAACATATTATGCGACTTGTGAAAATAATGATTCAACGCATACTATACATTTATTATTTTAGAAATGTAAATAGTATTAGTTATATTTATGTTTATTAATCATTATTTATAAATAGGATTATAACATAGACTGTATTTTTTTTATAAAAAAAGGGGGAGGAATGATGATGAATAGTTATGTACGGTAGAATTGTTATATTTTATTAATGAAATTAATTTCAATTGTGTATGTGTTTAATTACGATTAGGCCTTAAAATGAGATTTACAAGTAACAAATAACTTATTTAAAGAGAATCATTTTATTATAAATTTTAAATAAGGCAGGTTATAAATAGCTAATGTGTATGTGTCGGTTGATATTTTTACATGGATGAATGTCTATTGAAATAATGTTTATTTATTCATTCATCTAAAGCTACTACAGACTTATATATACATGTTCATAAATTAATGGTGAATGACATGGATTACATTTGTACCTAATAATAGTTATATTGTAAGTGAAATTACAGGTAAAATAAAAGCTTGACTATTCAAGCTTTGTAACATAAGGTACTATGTGTATTTAATTATTATTCATTAATAATGGTTATATGATGTATGGATATTTTGGATGGTTATTGATTCACAGCTATGTCATTATTACACAAATGCATACATGATACAATCACATATCATAAATCATTAGCATGACATTTCAGAGCAATACGGGAGACATAGTTATATATATATAAGGTGATATAAGGGAGGTGCTAGTATATTTATATTTGAATGATATAGAGATAGAGAATATAGAGATACTAGGAAAAATAAATGATTGAAAAATATACCCAATGTAGATTGTGCACAATCAGAGATAAAGATTGTTGTGATTATAGAGAATTGACGAATTCACAAAAAAATGTGAATTCATAGAGAAATGATGAAATGCAGAGAACAAAAGAATGTAACATACATTTGCATTCATTATCATATAGTATATCATTTTTACATGAAAAGAGAAATGTAAACTTAAAATTTGCATTCATTATGGCCGAACAGGTTATCGTTATTATTCGATTAATAGAGTGATATTATGATTGATTTATGGAGAAAATTAACAAGCATACAAAATTAGCGGCAGAAATTTACTGCGATAGGCAATTTATTAATTGTTATTATAATAGTCCAATAGTGATGAGATGATTTTACTATTGTTATTATATTGATTAGCAAAAAGATATTATGATTGATCTACAGGAAGAGTGATTATGTTACAAAAATAGCTACAGAAATTTAATAATAATAATTACTTTTATAATAATAAAATGTTGTTGGAATGAGTTATTATTGCAAAATTTATTATGTTTAATAGTTACAAATTTCTTAAAGCGATTTATTTATTAATTATATTATTGAATTATTATAAATTTCTTTAAGTGATTATTTATTAATTATAACAAGATAATTAAATTTTAGTCACAATACAACTATTATTAGACACCACTTGGTTTTATACTTAATGTTTATCATTTGATGAACATAGGTTAAAGTAATTTAGAGAGGCATCCGGATTAGGGAGACACCAGTGTGGTTAGGATAGTTCGAGTTTGGTACAGTTCTTGGAATACACTGTTGATGGTATAATATATTCTTAGTGGGTGTTTTTTATTATGCAACTATCATTGTATAATTATGGGCAGTAAAAATATTTTATGCTTATTTATTAATAGAGATACTAGAATTACATAGTGTACGACCTATCAAAAAAAATCTGTAGATCCTTTGTAGAGCGTTTAATGAATTCTTAATTATATGATTTTTATTAATCGTTCTACGAGAACATGTTCACTGGTTAGGTGTGACATACTTGATATTTTACATTCTATATTTTGTATACCTTCTGTATCTCAATTATCTCCTTCTAATAAACTTTACATATTAGAAATTAAGTTTCATAAAAAAATACTGTAAATACCTATATCTTTGATAATTTAACTCATAAATAATATAATTATATAAACCTTTTCTATTCCTTTTATAAACTATTTGTATACTTGATATTTTATGTTCTATATTTTGTATACTTTATGTATGTTAATTGTCTTCTTTTAGTAAACTTTACATATCAGAAATTAAGTTTCATAAAAAATATTATAAATAACTGTATCTTTGATAATTTAACCCATAAAAAATATGATTTTTATATCCTTTTAATATCTTTCTTGTATCTTGTTAATATCTTACTTGTATCCCTTTTATATAGTCTTTGTATATATACAAGCTAGAAAAATATATTAATCATGAGTTTTAATATGATTTTTTATAAAAAATACAAAAGAAAATCTTTCAAAAATTATGAAAATACAAAAATAAATTTTTTTAAAAATATGAACTTTCTGAAAAATTTATAGAAAAAGATATCATATACGTACAATATATGTAACAAATATTGAAAAGATTTAGGATTTATATCGAAAAGATTTGAAACATATATTGGATATTGGAAACTAAAATTGTAACTTTAGAATAATATATCTTTTATATTTTAACAATTTTTAATTTTAAAATGTATTTTTATAGAAAATAATATATTATATATTAAAAAACAAAAAGTTAAAAATACCAAAAAATGAAAAACACCTCTATAAATTATTAAAATATTAAAATATTTTATAAAAAAGAAAAAGATCTAAAACTTTTATTATTAAAATTTTCACATATTTTTTTAATAAATTTGTAGTTTATTTTAATGTATTTTTTTTTATAAAATATTAAAAATTTGATAAGATCATCTAAATTATGTTTGTTTGGAATAGTTATATTTGAATAGAATTTTATTAATTTTTCAAAATCTAATGAGTTTTTTACTTGATATTTTTTTTATTATTTGTTTTCTTAGTAAATTTATTGATTTTAGATACAGTTTGATTTTTGAATTCTTCCGTATATCCGTATATATATAATATATATTTTATTTGGTTGATCAATATTGTATTGTGAAATTTCAATTAAGTTATGCTATAGAAAAAAAAAGACTTTGATGTTAAGAGTTTTTGCTCAATCTCTTATGAAGACAATTTTTCATCAATACAAGTTAAAAAGGAATGATATTTACTAGAATATGATACTTTTATAAAAAAAATAAAAAATAATACAATTAAAAAAATTTATTTCATGCATGATAATTTTAAAAAATTCTCAAAAAGAAAGTTGCCAAATGAATATTATTGAAGGAAATAGAATACACAAACTCTACTCCTACTATTTATGCTTAAGATGACTAATCAAAGTGAACGCGAATGATAGACTGTCAGCTCATTTACTAAAATAATATAATAAGAATTATCTCAATAAAATCTTTGGAGAATTTGGAAAAGATTTCGTGTAATCTCCTTCTATGATATTTTTAAACTATTCTTGCCATTACTTAAGGGAATCATTATTTTTATGCATATAAAATTATAAAAGAAAATCTTTAAAGCATAATCAATAATTTGAATCCAATAAATACTGCAGTTTAATATAATGTATTGTGATAAAATATTCATCTATCTACACTTTATATTGAACAATGCCATTAAAAATTTAATGTGAATTTCACATGAATTTAAAACAAATACATAAAAAATTATGAAACAATTCATTAAAAGTCTACGATGAGAAACATTAAAAAAAATTTAAAAAGGAGTGTCAATATATATATATATATATATATATATATATATAATTATTTATAATAGAAATAAAAAGAAGAAAATATAGAATCAAATTAAATTTATTATTTATTGTAAAAATATATTTCATTTACAAATATCTATTGAATTTGAAATATAAACATATATAAAGTTTTATTTTTACCTTATTTTAAAATATATTATTTAATAAATAAAATTCTCTTTTACTATCTTATAATTTTTTTAATTATAAAGATTTTAATATCATATTTAAAATTAATTTTATTAAAAGGTAAACTTCTGAAAATCAAGTCCATAAATCTTTAAACAAATTGACAAATATGGTGAAATTAACTCGTAAATTACTTATTGTATTCTGTATCAAATTTATGAGTGTATTTTCATGGTCTAAAACTATGAAATCTCCTAGGATCTTATGCCAATAATTAAACAAACATATCATAAAAATTAATTTATAGATAAATATTATTTATAAATAAAAAATTAACTTAACATTAAAAAGAATTTTGAATTGAATTCATCACTAGAAAAAGGACTACAAGTAAACAAGGAAGATCAAGAACGTAAAAATATTTAATGAACTGATTAATAGTATAATGCTTTTGATTATAAATTTTGAATTCAATTAAATCAACTAAACTTAAATAGATATTCCATTTAATTCAATCTAATTATAAATTAGTTGGTTGAGTTAAAAGAGGTTCAAACTGAACCGATGGTGATTCGATGAAGGACTATTCAAGACATTTCTTTGTTTGTTTCCCCCTAAATGTAAACCATGAACTTGACCAAGAAAGCCAATAATGCGGGTTGAAGAAAAGTCGGGACGCTACTTTTATATTTCATCTTTGTTTTATTAATAATTGAAAGCGGCAAATGGCTTGATGTTTATGTGCATGGTTCGATTGATGTGAATCAGACTTTTTACCAAAGATTCACAATCCATGTGATACTGTATACGCTTCCTTATCCCTCAAGACCGCTCTCTCTTTCCCAAGTTGCTTTCCTTTCAGCAGCACTTCCCACTAATGATTCACATGATAAGAAAATTATTACACGTTTACAGTTCCAAGATGCAAGTTTATGATATTTACAAATAATTTCATATTTCAAGGTTAAATCAACTTTTTAGAAAGAATTTCATATTTTTTTAACATTAACTAAAGCAAGAATTAGTTCACCTGTATATATATATATTGCACTTTTGTGTAGATTTTACAACAATCAAATAAATAAATAAATAAATAAATATATATATATATATATATATATATATATATATATATATATATAACTCTCGTAATACGCTTAACAGATTTCACCCCGAATTGAAACTCATTAAACATATTATGAAGGATGTTAAAACAATTTTTACAATTCTTTTATAAATTAATTTTCGAAACAAACACAACGGAAAAGAAATGTCTGATCGTACTTTTGATCGTGAAAACGAGGGTCTTTCAAATTTTTACTGTTACTTAAAATAAAAATAACATATTGCAATTTAATTAATTCCAAACCAAATCCCATATATTACAATAGTTTTAAAATAACAAACTATTTAAAATTCTGAATTCTGACTTATACACATACATCATATGCATAAGTCAAATACATAAAATCAATACACTTTAACTCTGGGTATGCTACATAGTTACATGCTTACATCGTATTTAACAAGAAACACTTACAAAATAATTATTTAGCTGTACTCCGTTACAGGTTTAGCTTTACAGGTGCGAGTCTTAATCACTTCTTACTTTTTTCAATGCTATGATCTGCGTTCATAAAAGAGAACGTTGAGTATAAAACTCAGTGGTGTACAATAAACTAACAAAATAACAATTATATTCTTTTTGAAACATGCAAAAGAATTAAACATTTCCACAATCATAAACTCCATATACATTATATATTGTAAAGTTTTCAATAGTATGATAATATATATGTCATGCCAATAAATCATTTTTCATAAATCTTTTCTTTTTCTTTTCTTTTTTTTAATCTTTTTCATTATCATGTCATAAATCTCAGTTACCTGTAACCCAGATGGAAGACGGGTCTCAATCCTAACCTTAAGATGACTATATCTCATCATATTATTTGAGTTACAAGTTACTGTAAACAAATTACTGTAACCCGAATGGGAGACTGGTCTTAATCCCATTCTTGAGGTGACTTTGTATCACAAGTTACTGTAAACACATTACTGTAACCTAGATGGGAGACGGGTCTCAATCCCACCACTAAGTGATATCATATACTATGGTGTTCACACCTCTCAATTGGGGAGGGAACCAATAACTCAACCTTCAACCTAGTGAGTCATATCTCATAATCATCTGTCTGTCTCATCATCATCGAGTAATCACCAGTCATATCTCAAACTCTTTTTGAATCATATATCAAAATAATAACATCATATACCTTTTCAAACTCTCTTTAAATCATATTAAATCAAAACAAATCATATGAAATCAATCCACAAATTAAATCCAGGTAAAACCCATTTTAATATCAAAGAATCTGTAGTAACGATCTGAGCAATTGAAATACTCATTCTGCAACCAATCATGAAAACAAATCATTTAAACAAACATAGTCATCATAATAAAATATCCAAAATAATATCGATATCTATTTTGCAACCAATCGTAGAAAACAATCAATTATATATATATATCAAATCTTAAAATTATTGTAGAGCATAATTATTGTTCGCTTATTGTACATATACCTCGATAAAAATCCTCCTCCACTTTTTTACCTTTTTCTAACACTCTTTTATCAATTTCTTCTACTGCATAGCAACAGAATTATCAGAATAAGTCTAACCACTCTTTTTTTCAACTACGGTAAGAATTACCAAATTACCAATATTCACTATTCATTCCCACTATTACCATATACCAAAAATTACCCAATATTCATCCAATAACTTACTTAACTCCTATTTTATATCTTATGCATCAACTTATCCAAATTACAGACTTCTAACAAAATTTCGACAGAGTTTCATCTATAATTCAGATATTTCAACATTCTAACTTCATAATCTATAAAACCACCTGCAAAAACATAATTCCCTTCCTCCAATTATCTTTACACAACTCCAATTCATCATTCAATAACATTTCTAACATATTATATACCCAAACACAATCCTGAATCAATAAAAGCTTAAATAATCAACTTACCACTATCAATTACCTTTGGATCTTGGACAATTTCCTCTCTTTAACTCAAACCCCAAAGAATTTAAGAAGAATTGAAAGAAAATCTGCTAAAGAAAATGAGGGATCTGATCTAATTTTGCCTTTTTTAAAAAAGTCAATTTTACGTTGCGTATGATCGTACCAGACCTGTACACCCGTACAACCTCATTTTACATTCGTGTAAAGTCGTACCATCACCCTGTACGCCCGTACCACTATGAAAACAAACCTACTGCCAATTCTACCGAATGCTCTGTCAAATTTTGGCTCTCATAACTCAACACTAAGATTTGTATATTATTATTTCTATTCTAACTTCAATTGATTCTTTACTTAAACATTCTCATACTTATTCTTCTAGCTCTAATTTACGGATGCTACATACTGATCGGGAATTATATATGTAAAAATTCTTTTAAGGTATATTTCTATATAAAATAACTTTGTCACAGGATTCGATTTCTCCTCCCCATTAATTACCATATCAATTCAAAAATTGGAATCATTCCCAAGTATAATACCTATCAATGCATAAGGTTGAGAAATTTTAATTTTTTAAAAACCAAATGTACTATGCTTAATTGATATCTAATCATGCATCATTAATATCATCACTGTATTTAAATTTTGTTTTGAATTTGTTTGATGACATCACTGAAAATTAACAAACATTTATGTTTTAATTATTTATTATAAGTTGAACAAGTTTAACCAAACATTGATTACTTACAAAAATTATTATATTTTAATTTTTATGAAGACAGTTTTAGAGTTCATTGTGATATAATTCATATATACATGAAGTATTGATGATTTATAAAATTTATTAAGATGTGAATATCTTTGAAGCAGATAGGAGGACAGCTTCTATGTACATGAACCACGTAAATTAAGAAATATAAGTGATATAATGATATGATAAAAGACAACTTAAATGATATATGTATACATTTTGATATGATTAGTGAACAGAAAACATCAACCCTACCTTTAGGTGGTCCTGACAATAAAGCACGTTATACTATATTTGACCATACAGGTCCCATAGTTTGGTTTTGCACATTTTATGCATTTCCAGTTCTGCACCTTACTCAACTTATATAAACCTTACCCATCTATTAGTTGTATCACAACCTCTGAGCTCTAATCTTGACTTGTTGTTTAAAATTCATATGGTTTTTTGGCCTTAGAATCAAAAGGAGTGAATAGGGTTTCTGATTCTATATCAAATCATATTCTATAATGGGCGAAAAGAAGGCTTACATAGCAGTGCTTTTAGTTCAGTCAATTTATGCCGGCATGTTCTTGATCTCCAAGGCTGCTTTTAATGGTGGCATGAACAATTTTGTATTCGTTTTCTATAGACAAGCTGCTGCTACTCTTTTCTTGGCGCCTCTAGCTCTCTTCTTAGAACGGTAATTACTTGAGTAATTAATTGTTAGCTGCTAACTTTCATGTCTTTCTCTTCTTCATCAATTTATTAAGTATTTTGGATCTTCAACTGCAGGAATAAAGCCCCTCCTATGTCCTTTCTTACGTTCTGCAAGCTCTTTATGCTCTCTTTATTTGGGTAGGAACACATGAGTTACATGAATTCAGTTTCCTTCTGTTTTCTTGTGTTAATCGAACTAAAGAAAAAAGCAAAAACTAGCATGAATTTTTCTTTGTGGGATTTTCCTGGCAAGCTGTGATCTTATAGGATTTAACTTAACCACAATTTCTTGATTGATTGTATAGGGTTACGTTAAGTTTGGATATCTATGGAGTAGCACTTGTATACACATCTGCAACTTTGGCTGCTGCAACTACCAACTGCCTTCCTGTCATTACTTTCTTCTTGGCCCTTCTGCTTAGGTAATTATGCCTTAACTACATATCTATATCTATATATATATATATAACCAATTCATTCATAATTATGTATTTTCTGGTAATTTAGAACATTCGTGTAGTGATAAAACCTTCAATGTGTAGAGAAAGAAAAAGTTTGATGCTGTAATTTCAAGGAAAGAATGAGATTTACAGGAGATTGTGATTATTACAAGGAATAATTTAAAGAGTGAAAAAAGAAGTTGATGGTTGCATCTTGATGCTCAAAGTGGTCTACTTTATTGCTTTTAGTTTGAAAAAGATCTAATAACTTAATTGCATATCAATAATGTAGATTAGTTGATTTATAGAAATCTTTTGGTATCTCTATTTAGTATAAACTTATGTTAGTCTGTAATCTACTAGATTATCAAATACTAAAAATAAATAAACAAATAAACTACTAATCTTAAACAGGGAACGCAATCATAAGATAATATTTTATTATCAAAACAATTTTCATTAAATATTGTCTAAAATTGTGTGAAAAATAAATCAACCCCAATCTTATATTTCCTTCCAGCACTTTCGAAAGGCATCTTATAAAAAAATTTGAAAAATATTAAACCACAATATCATACTGTCCGAATATTTGCTAGGCGCATTATATGGTATTATAATATATCTAATAATGTAATTATTAGCACATCCTATGGTTATTCCTATGAACCACATATCTGAAGGCATATTGTGCACTACTACAATACGCAGTCGTTTCAGAGGTTAGAATTTTCGGATTATTAGAATCAACACCATTAGTTAATTAACCAATTAACTGATAACCATTTTGGTGTTAAATAATATCCAAATTATCAGAAGAATCAGAGATGTCGATCTTTTATTTTAAAGAATTTTTATGTGAATAAATACAATTGAAGGATAGGTAGGAGCAAATAGAATTCATTTAATTTAGTAACTGGTAGAGTTTTTAGGGATGTACTGGAAGAAAGAATATGTAGATTTTCTAGAGCCAGACTGATACACAGAATCTTGCCCAGAATTGACCAATTGACAACTTAGCTAATATGTTTCCATATATTGCACATCCAAAAATAAAATAAAATAAAATGCGATAAATATGGAATATAATTATTAAAATAATTCAAAAAATAGAGAAAAAACATAAAGTAAAACTTTGTATGAGAAAGTAACATTAGTAGTTGACAAGAACCAAACCTAAAAACATTTAAAATAAATGTCAGGAATTGAAGATCAGTGAGCTGTTATATCTCTTTCTTTTCTGTTTTTGAGAGATTGGCTTTAAAATATCAACATGTATATATCCTGCAACATGCGGCCTTAGTTGAAAGCCTAATCGTTATATTGACATGCCACCTGTCTCTTATGCATGTGAACAAAAAGAACATCATACTATTAAATTTCATGGTCCAAGCGTCCAACTGGACCAGGTTGTTGTGACTTGTGATATTGGCATTTTTATCATTTAATTTTGATGTTGTTGTTCATCATCAGCTCTATGCATATTTTACTGTGATCAAATATTTCCACTATTTATCATTACATTTAGCTTGCCCCATTTGCTAGGTATATTTTAATGCATATACTACTGGCATTGGGGTTAGATGTATAAGAAAAATGTTGCTTGGGACTTATGATCGATGAATGCAGGATGGAGGTGTTAAAGTTGAAGACATCAGCAGGAATAGCAAAGCTAACAGGCATAGTAGCATGCATATGTGGGGCAGCAACACTGGCATTTTATCAAGGTTACCATTTCAGACAATTATGCCATCATCACCTTCTCAGAGGCCATATCAGCCAACATCTTCAAGGAACTGTTTCTTCTGGAAACACGTGGGTGAAAGGTTGCTTTCTCATGCTCATGTCCAACACTTGTTGGGGCTTGTGGCTTGTCCTTCAGGTAACTAACTTGAAAACTATTTTTCTTTCGTACATGTGTATTATAATTATAAACATATTTATCAATTTGATTTATATTTTTATATAAAGATTCAATTAAAAAATACAATATAAATTAAATAAAAAATGTCACTAAAAATTAAAAAAATACTCTATTTGATTTGTAATACATTTATTAACTTGATTTTGTATGAGCATATAAATATTTTTTCATAATTATATATTTAGCATACATACATAAACAAGTACGGTAAAACAATGGAAGTGGTATTTTTAATCCATGAATTTCCCGAAGAATCGCAGTCACATGCATTTATTTATTTTATTTGGCAATGTTTGACGCAGGTAGGAGTATTGAAGAGCTACCCGTCAAAGCTTCTCTTCACTACTTTTCAATGCTTTTTAAGCTCAATTCAGTCGTTTGTAATTGCCATTGCATTAGTAAGAGATAGCCAGGAATGGGTACTCAGTTGGAACGTCAAGCTTCTGGCTGTACTTTACTGTGTAAGTTCTTAATAACATTAATACATTCATAATAGTTATATCTTAATTTAGTCGTGTATTACTAATTCTTTCCTTTTGTTACGGCCGTGTTGTTAGCTACTCTTAAGATTCAAATGGTTAGGTGTAAAAGAATTTTAAACCACAAAGTCATCAAACTTGACATGTAGCTTTATAAGTCTATTTGTTTTGTTTTATCCATATCTTTATAAGATGTATGAATTTAGTTGATGAATATGACATACAATTAAGCTTTGATTTTTAAAATTTTTTTAATTAACTTGTATCGTCATATATAAAACATGATTCGGGTACATTGCCATCAACCATATATTGGGCTACTAGTAAAACAAATGGTGCTTGCTATTTTTCCTCCTAACAGGGAATTATGGTTACTGGCGTTACATTTTACATACAAGCATGGATTATAGAGAGAAAAGGTCCAGTTTTCTTGGCCATGTCCACTCCAATGAATTTGATCTTCACAATGTTATGCTCTGCGATTCTTCTATGCGAGATCATTACTTTGGGAAGGTATTCAATTAACAATCCTTTACCCAAATTCATCTTAGTTATCTTCTTAATTTCCTTTTCCTTTTCTCCATCTTTACATTCATTGGTCTGATGAAATTATTCTAATAATTTGTTGTTTTTTGGTTGCAGTCTTTTGGGTGGGCTTTTGTTGGTTCTGGGTCTTTATAGTGTTCTATGGGGAAAAAGCAAAGAAGAGAAATCAGATGAGAAAAGTTTCATGACCAGCAAAGTTGATAAAGAGTGTTCAGAGTTAAAACAAGCCACTCCTGTAGATGCTAAGGATCAATTACCAGTCTAACATTACTAATAATCAGATATTCTTGTTATTCATGACTGACAATTCTCTCTTTATGGCAAGAGAATGCAAGTCATTGTCCAATGGCAAGCAGAAAATATTGCCTTCTATACATTTTCTATCAGTCTTAGAATTTTCTCCACCAATAAGAATTAGAATGAAAGCAAATCTGAAGAACCTTGAAGTGAAACCGATTTCAATATATTTGAGGTAGGTCATATTTAATCAGTCACATCCTATCTATAACAAGGAGAGAATAATCAAAATACCAAATTAGCCGTCTTCAATAAAAAAAAAATTATATTTTTATTTAAAAAATTTTATCTAAAAGAATTTTTCTTCAATATAATCACTAATTATCTAAAATGTTGAAATCAAATATAAATATCAATTTTTACTTAAAATAAATATAAAATAATAAATAATAATCATATTTTTATATAAACATTGATTTTTTATCTAATAGAATTTTATCTAAATATAAATAATAATTTTTAGTTAATAAATAATATTTTAACATTTTAACATAAATACTAATATTTACTTAAATTATCTAAATATATATTATATGAATTTGATTTCAAATACAATATTAAATTTTATTATAATTAGATTAAATTAATATTATTCTTTAATTTTAGAAAATGCAAAATGACAATCGTGTATCTTTTTGTATGAAATATTCAGTTAAGTATCTTAAAAATTTTATTTTCTAAACGTATCCCTATAAAAATTCATATCTATTACCTTATATTATTGAAATTTAAAATTATTTCTACGTATAATTATTATTTCTACCATAAATACTATAAAATATGAAAATTTGTAGATGTTTAGTAACATATTTTTAAGGATTTAATTGATAGATTTTATGATCTTTAGAATTGATTTTAAGATCTTAATAATTTAATTTATATCTTCATATATCATGTATAAATACTTAATCTAGTGAACAGTATCGATATGTTTTCCATACAAATGACTTTATTCTCTACGTGCTATTAGAGTCTAACGTGGTCAAATGATTAGGTGATCCAAGATTATAGCTAAAGATATGAAATTGGGCTAGGATGAAGTTTAGACTCATTCGTGAATGTAGGACCTTTAAGTTAGGATTGAGATTTTGATAGGTTTTTAGGTGAAGTTTTATATTTAATAATTGACAATTGATTCAAACTAGATGCATTTAATAGAGAGAATTCAAGTGATAAATGGAGTAGATTGATACTTATCATAATTGATTTTATGTAAAATGAGTACCAAAATTGTTTAAGGTTATTGTTACAACTTTGATATAACATTCTCTTACACATATAGAGTTTTTATAATTATATTTACACCAAGTCAATTTATTGTCATGCTACTTATCCTTTATTTGCCTTAAATCAATAACACTTTCCGAATTACTTAATAAAATCTTATAACATGTATACTTTATTAATTACCTAATATTAATATTCACAATCTCGATACTATAAAATATTTCCATAATATGTTCATATAGCATAATCATCGTAATTCACCAATTGTTGATATCATACTGTAACCTTCGTTATGACTATTACCTATAAACATAAGCTTTTACCTCTGCTTTTAAAATCTCTATAATATAATATCAATATTAAAAAGTTGTGTACTTCCAACATCACTCCATCAAAAATTTCTTAATATTATATCATACTTTAACATATATTCAAACCCACCATCGTCATGTTATAGACATTATCAAAATATAATTAAATTTTACAAATATTTTAATGTCATTTTATCACTTGTCATGAATTTCCTCTTTAGTAGTAAATCATAAGATATTTAAGTATACGAATCATTAATTCTATCAACATTTAACATTAAATAGTATCAATAAATAACATCATGCTCTCAACATACATTTCTGTTAATGAGCATAAACACCACTCATTGTATTTGAATCATTGTATAATAATGCAATATAATATGTATTATGAAGATCAATTTGTCATGTACTTTCCTTTGTTTCCCTTTTCATTTCATTTCATCATTAGTATGAGAATACCCTTATTTTGCATTCTTTCTTTGAACAACATACCATATAGAAACCATCATTTTTCTGTAACACTTAAACATGTGCACTCGTAGTGCTTTCATCATCTCATTCTTTGTATTTTCATGATACATGAATAATGATGTTTATGTGTGAGAATGCATTCATGTTATGCATTCACCCTCTTATTTTCCTGTAACAATTCATTTCATTTCATTTGCCCTTTCATATATTGGACCATTACATATATGCGCTTGGTACTAGGTCTTTCATTTCATTTCATATCATTACTGTGGTTCAATAAATTGGAACCCATTTCACATTCATTTCATTGATTTCATATTATTTTCCTTTCCATTCGTGTCCAGTAGGAATTCATTTCATAATGCCTAAGTATCCTTTTCATTTATCATTTCCTCACTTTTGCTCATTTTCCTCCTTCCTTATTTCTCCATGTCATGCCATGATTATGAATATGTCCATTGATGTTTCATGATATGATATGTATGCATTTTGCCATGATGTTATGATAATAATATGTAAGCATCATGATAAAATATCATTCATCATTCAATTTATATACATCATTCATTTCATACATTTATTGACATCCAATATGATAAAAATCATCTCATAACATAAAATATTAACATATCGATCATTGACCTTTATTAATAGGTCATGATATTTTAACCATCAATTTATCATTCATAATTTACTATTCATACCTCATCGCATAACATAGGTATAACACCTTATTTAAAATAATTCTAAACCATGGATGTAATAATTCATTCATTATTGTAATATTATTAAATTTCAATCTCTGTTACCTTAATGATAATGATACCCATAACTATTACTTAACACACCCTTATAAACATTTCATTTTTATACTTCCTATTTTATACGAGTTGTTCACAATGAAGGCAAATGAGTCAATTTCTAAAATGTAAAACTGACTCATGGTGATCACCAATGGCCTAATGAAGTTTAGCAAGATTTACCAAAAAGAAGACACCAACAACAAAATCTTGCAGGTGCTGCATAAAAAGGATTGGGAGTCTAGAGTAACATCCATTGAAGAAGCAAATGACTTATCGGTTCTGTCTATCGATGTACTTCTAGGGAAATTCCTTACACACGAGATTACACTAAAATAAGGAGTTGAGGAAGACAAGCAAAGAGGGATTACACTTAAGGCTTCAAAAGAAGAAGATGCCTCTTCCACAAGAAAAGAGGAGATCAATGATGAAGTATTCCTCCTCTCCAAATGTGTTAAGACTCTTCTTATGAAGAAGAAAAAGCTTAAAAAGGATGGCAAGAAGCCATTCGAGCAAAGAAGGGACTTGAACCAAAGGGATAACTTTTGAAAGAATCAAGCTGTTTGCTATGAATGCAACAAGCTGGGATACATGAGGAATGAATGCCCTCACCTCAACAAACCATCCAAGCCTTTTAAAAGGAAGGCATTGAAGGCTACGTGGGACAATGATAATGAATCAAATGAGGAGGTGTCTGATGATGAAAGAGCAACCAATCTTTGCTTTATGACATTCTTGGATGATAAGGAATATGATAAGGTAACAACAACATCATCTCAATTTTATTATAGCAATAATGAATGTGATGATGATGATGAATATGGTGCATTAGGGGAACCTGTAGGAAAATATGAAAACTTAGCTAGGAAGCATCAAGTACTTAGAAGTAAACATGCATCCATTTCAAAAGAGAAAACCATCTCATAAAATGAATTTGATTCTTGTAAAATAAAACTTGAAAGCCTTGAAAAGGAAAACAAGTTATTAAAGGATGAAAATACTAAGATTTCAAAAGAAAATGACTTG
The DNA here is from genome assembly GCA_948192965.1 of Dalechampia spathulata. NCBI lineage: Eukaryota > Viridiplantae > Streptophyta > Magnoliopsida > Malpighiales > Euphorbiaceae > Dalechampia > Dalechampia spathulata. The sequence goes on from CANYBF010406178.1 coordinate 16,286, forward strand.
TTGAAAGACAATCTTTCTAGGTTTGAATAAGGTGGTGTTAAAATTGATTCTATTTTGAAACACCAAAAACTTAGTGGTAACAAAGAGGGTATTGGATTTAATCAAAACTCCTCCTACACCTCTAAAAGTATGATTTTTGTCAAAGCTTCTACTTCAACAAAAAAAACCAAAGGATGTTAAAAAGAAAAATGTTAATCCTAAAGCAAACAAGATGCTTGCTAATAAGGTACATCATTGTTCATGTTCATGCAATCATAATCATTCTCATGCATCCAAAAGGAAATATAAGCATAACCATTCTAGATTTAGGAATGTCATATGTCATTATTGTAATAGAAAGGGGCATACAACCAATAGATGTTTCATTAGGAAGATGTATTGGAATGATAATATAAATGCTTCTAACCCCCAAGGACCTGTTGGTTTGCGTAGTTAATAAGCAGCGGAAGAAATTGAAAATTTTTATTTTAAAACAACAAACCAAAAGATGATCTTTGCATCAAAACACAGAGAAAATAGTTTAGAGATTTGAAGCGATAGTTTGATATTAACTCTTACATTCAATGCAGATGTCCTTTGTTCTTGATCTCTATTGCGTTTATGGTTGTAGCAAACCAAAAACCACCAAAATAGGTAGCCTCCAATAGTATCCACATGAAATAAGGATGTTCCAAGCAAGCAACCGATTGCTTCTATCTTTTTTCCTGTGAACTAGCAAAGAACAAGAAGAAAACTTATGGAATTTGCGTCTTCCTCACAATTGCTCTTGTGAAGGCCGAATTCTCCTTCAGCAGAGGAGG
>CANYBF010406226.1:0-13542 GCA_948192965.1 Dalechampia spathulata
TCTTATTTCTTTTCTTCTTGTAATATTTTATAAAAGAAATATTATAGTAGGTGTGTCCGAGGACGTAGGCAAAATTTGCCGAACCTCGTTAAAATTTATGGTGTTCTTTTTTCCTGTTATTTATTTTTCTCCCCTATTTAATATCTTTATTTTAGTTATATTTAGTTAGTTATTTTGCTATAAATAATTAAGTTAATTCTGTCAAGACTCCTGGGTTTTAAGTGGGACCGCTTGTGACCCCTCCAATGAATCTGGGAATTTTCTTATTTTAAGTTGGCATAATAATTTTCTAAATATAGTTGAAAATATTGTTATTGAATTTTGTTCGTTTCCCAACAATAAATTCATAAATGTAGGTGAGTAATGGTTTGATGCTCTCTATAAAAAATGCCTTAACTTATGTTGAATAAGGATCTTTTATAACCACCTTTAAAAGATAGAATTTGATAAACTAAAAGCTTAACAAGAAACAAGTTGTTTATTTCATGCAATATTAATAAGAGTAAATTCCTTATTTGTCATAATGCTAAATTATCATATCATTAGCGTTGATAGCATTAATAAGAATAGAACAAATAACTTCAAATCATGATAAGCAAATGAAGATAAAGAAGTTAATACTTAGAAGGTAAAATTGTTGATGTTACTTAAAGGTCTTATAAGTCCAACATGGTTAAAGTGACTAGCTTAAAGCCACCATTAAAGCCATGAATCTTCTATAGTGGAATTGTTATAGTATTAGGTAAGTATAATAGTGAGAGCACTTAAAGATATTATTCATAAAAATTGCATGGTTTTAATCTTTTTTATTGAGATTAAATAAGGACTAATTATATGTAAATGATTAGGAGGAGGCTGAGATATCAAAATAGTAAGTTTGTGGACTTTACTAGTTTATTTGGAGGGTTAGTTGTATGGTAGCAAGATGAGTTACTATTTTAGACTCATTTTAAAGATAAGAATATCATTCAAGACTAATAAACTATCACTCAAGTCTAAAGCCACCATTAAAGCCATATATCTTCTATAGTAGAATTATTACGGTATTGGGTAAGCTTTGATAGTGAAAGCACTTAAAGATATTATTCATAAATATCACATGATCTTAATATTTTAATTAAGACTAAATAAAATATTGATTATATAGAGATGATCAGGAGGAGGCTGAGGTATCAAAATGGTAAGTATGTGGACTTCATTAGTTTATTTAGAGGTAAGTTGTATAGTGGCAAGATGAGTTGCTATTTTAGATTTATTTTTAAAATAAGAATATCATTCATGGTGAGTGTCAAAGTTAAAGGATCTAGTATTAGATAGTTTATTTCAAGTGGTTATAGTTCTCATATAGCAATAAAGAGGAAGGATGTTTAAAATAAAATAACTAGCATCTCTCCATGTAAGGATAAAACATGGATTTACAAAGGTGACTTTAATTTTGTTTTGCTTAAGCATGAGAAGATAGGTGGGAGGGAAGGTAGATTTTACTTCCATTATTGTTTTTTAGGATTTTATGGATAGTTTAAATCTTTAAGATTTAGGTTTTAGAGGGGAGCCATACATATAAATGAAGAGACAAGTTAGTGATAGGTGTATTAAGCAGAACCTTAATTGTGCTTTTGTAATCCTTATTAGAGGTCTTTGTATCCTTGGGCTCAAGTTACTTATGCAAACTTTATTGGTTTTGACGATTGCCTAATTATGTTGCACTCTTGTATGATGCTTCATAAAAGGAAGAATAATTCAAGTATAAATCTAAATGGATAAAATCTTTCCAATGTGGTGATATCATTACACAAACTTGGTGTATTACTGTTGGTACTTATGATCTTAAGGGTATTATGGGAAGACTTATGGCATGCTAATAAATAATCATTTCTTAGACCAAGTTATATTATCCTAATACCATGAAAAAGATCTTGGAGGTAAAGAAGCAACTTATGAGAGTCTAGTCTCTATCGTCTATAAAAATGAACAAATATGACAAATATAGGTTGATTTATGAACTTAATAATCTTTGAAAGCAAGAGGAGCTCTATTAGTGTCAAAGGTCTTTAGTGAGGTGGTTGATAACTAAAGATGGAAATTTTAAATTTTTCATGCTTCAACATTGCAAAGGAGGAAGGTAAATCAAATCATTAAATTGAAAGATAATGATGGCTCATGGCTTGAATCCAAGATAACTATTTATGCTCTCATTAGTAAATTATTTCATGATCTATATGATGCTTCTGATGGTATCTTTATAGACTATATTTTGAGTAATAAGTGGTCTCTATTGATGTTAATGTCTCTTCTACTACTTTTTTATTATGAAATCCCGCTAAGTTATTTTTTTTCTTTGGGTACATATAAGACACGAGGGTTAGATGGATTTCCTAACATTTTTTATGGGTATTATTAGGATGTTATTGGTTTATTACTTTATCATGCAATAAAATCTTTTTTCTCTTCAAGTCATATGCTTAGGTTAGTAAATAAGCCAATATTGTCTTAATTCTTAAAATTGTAGCCCCTCATTTTATTTATCAATATAGATGCATTAGTTGTTGTAATTATATTTATAAGATCATAGCTTAGGTCTTAGCCAATCGATTGAAACCTTATATGAACCTTTTAGTTGACCAAGCTTAGGCTATAATTTAGGATAATATTATAATTATCCATGAGATATCAAGTTGAATATATATAAAGCTTATGACACTATGAATTGATAATTTCTAAAAATATTATTGTTGAAAATTTATTGGTTGGATTTTAACATGTGTTACCGTTATACCATATCGAGTTATTGTTAATGGTTTAGTGTTGGAGCTAATCATTCCTTTGAGGGGTTTAAGGGAAGGTGACTTGTTATGGTCATTCCTCTTTCTTTTTATTATTAATGTTTTTATCTTAAGTTATTCATGGGATTAAAATTAATAGTAAATGCTCGACTATTTTTAATATCTTTTTGTTGATGAAACATGGAGCCATGATCAAGAAAGCTTCCAATTTTTTGGTGATTCTTCATGATTATGGTGTGCCTCCTACTTAGTTCATAAATTTGCATAAATCCAATGTTATGTTCAGCTCAAATATCCCATCTCATGTTAAGCATAATATCCTTGTCAAGGTTGGTAGGAAGGAGTTTCCCATTAATGACAAATATCTAAGCCTTCTAGTTGTGTGAAAAAGTCTAAATCATAAGCTCTTAATGTTTTTGGAGATGAGGATAAGATCTAAACTTCAAGGGTGGAAATATAGGAAACCTTTATCTCAAGTAGATATAAATAACTGTTCTTACCTATACTACGGTTTGTTTTCATCTTTCTAGTTTTTTTAGAGGAAAATCAATTCGTTGATTCTAAAATTTTGATGGATGAAAGATGTGGATAAATCATCTTTTCTAAGCTAGACGGGTTTTAATTATGAAGTTGAAAGTTAATGAAGGGTTTGGGTTTAGAGATATATTTATTCAATAATTATTTAAGCATGAACTAATATATATGGTGGATATCTTGAAACCTCAAAATGATCTTTATCACTCTTTTTATCGATTCAATATTTTTTAAAATATTGATTTAAACAATTTAAACTAAATTTCTCTCTATTAATTGGTGGACAACATTAAAGTCCACTTTCTGATAATTAATTGGTTGACATTATATTATTTTTATTCATATATTAATTTTTCGAGAAGTAACCAAAAAAAACAAATAAAACTTAATTAAATTTGATCAAAATCATTGTTAATTATTTAATTTATAAATGCTTTAAAATATTATTGGATATAAATTAAAATCATTAATGTAGGTTTTAGAATAATGATAGCTCTACAAATATTTGAAGAAAATTCATATAATGACGTTGAAGAAAGAAAAAGGTCATAATAGAGAGATTGTGGGGGACGGCTGTTTGCCATATAATGCCGAATGTGGACTATGTGAATGTGATTAATCACTTCGTTTTTTGTTTTTGGTTATGAAGGGCCCAATGTTTCATAGAAATCAGACTATTCCTTAATACAGAAAGCAATGCGATTTTCTATCTTCATCATTCAATTGTTGACTTAATATTTCTACTAATTTTTTTCAAATGTGATTTTTTGATAATTTTTAAAAAAAATGGATTTCTTACAAAAAAATTATAAAAATACCTCAAAGTTTCACATAAATTTACTTGCTTTAATTTGTAAAAGATTCATTTCATTTAAATTTACTTAAATAAAAATTCATTATTTTTGAAATATTTATAAAAATCTATTAGTTTTATAAAAATTTTAAAAATATAACATTATTTTTTAATCCTTCTGAGTTAAAATTCTAACTTGATATTAGCATCTATGCATAATAAATGGTTTTTATGAGGTGTAAATTTCTCAAAAAGTAACAGACGTGATGCAGATCGATCCTTGATTTCAAAAGCAAAACGCCAAGTGAGGATAAAAGTCTCAATGATTCGCTGGTTCAATGAATTTAAATTTAATATAATTTTATTTATATCAAAATCTATTATATAAAATTCTATTTTGTTAATTTATATGATCTATTTATAATATGATTAATAATTTAGATTATACCAACTTATAATCCATAAGATATTTATGAACTACCACTATTTGTTAGTATTGTATTGACTATGTGTCGTCTGCAAACATCATGGTTTCACCTGGTTGAATAGACTCTTCTAACGCTCGACATTCATAATACACTACTCGACTATCATAATTATTATTATCCAAAACAGAACAACAAATCTTGGAGTAAATTTAAACTAGAAAAATCTCTTGTAGCAGGTTTGATATTACCAGGCATACGGAACCACTTGGTATGTCTCATGAGGTAAGCTCAGTGCACTTGGGAGACCACTGCCCCCGCTCATTCTTTATGAAAGGAAGCTGCGGTATTCATCTGTCATCCACCGCATGCAGACACCTCCTCTACAAACACACTATTGTCTACCAATAAAACTTCTATACCCCATCCTCCCCTGATTTCTATGCCACAGAAATCTCATCTGCTTTCGCCTAACATAAATTACACATTCCCGATTCAACTCGGCCATTTTCTTTCACTGCTTCCTGGTTTTCATTGCTGCTGCTATATTGATCTCTTCCTTGGTAGCACCTTGTTCCATCTCCCAGCTCCACCCTAGACTAAAATATAATAATATAAAATATATGTTATTATACTTCACCAGCTGCTCAACTGTTTCTGTATTTTTGAATTGTGAGACGATCTGCCACCCTTGTCTTTATAGGAATTTCTCGAGGCAAGACTCCTTCTCCCCCCACGAGCTGCTGCTATAGCTCGTTTTCTCTGCCTATTCAGACTCTTCATCAGTTCAGGATGATTCTCATCTACAGTCTCATTATCCTCCTGTAAGTGAAAAATGGACACCATTACGCATCAAATAATAAATGTAAAATAAGAGCCTATTGCTTTCCAACTGGAATCATAGCGCATCAATCATAAGCCTAGGCTACAGGCTACTTGAGTAAATGAATGCAATTAGCAAAATCAAGCTCCTACACCCATAAATGTCTATAAGAGTTTCACCATTCAAATCAAGGAGAAATTCATTATCTGGAACAAATGATATCAACTTGTACCTTGTCGCTCCCTTCTGCTTCACAATAGTTATTTTTGCTGGCTTCACAACTCTGATGATTTTCATCTACCTTTTCCCCTCTGTCAGATTTGGAAGCGCAATCCTCCTGTGCTTTTTGTTTGTTTTTTCAAAAGTTAAAATCCCAAAGCAATGATATGAAAAATTAAAATATAGGACACAAACATAAAAAGGAAAACAGAAAGCTATAACGGATGCAGCTCAGCAAATAAATTATCAAACAACTGATTAAGAGTCTGCAAACCAGAATCCAAGATTGTAGCATGCAATTGCACTATTATCTATCAGCAGATTCTTTACCACTACCGCCAAGCCCTTAAACATAAAAACATTGCTGCTGTTTTTATATGAAAATAATTTAATAATTCATTCAATTAGATCCTCTCATGCCAGATTCCCTAATTTAAAAAACAATTGTTGATCTGAACCTAAAACTTACAAGGCATGGAATGATATGCATGGTAACTTTCACAAGCAAAACAAGAGGGGCCTCCGCAAACGATCAGTAAAAACTTATTGTAGAATGACCTTATTATCAGCAAAAACGTCACACAATTATCCTAAAATTGAATTTCTAAATTTCTTTTTTTTTTCCAAATTCCTTCATTATTGTCTCTACACTCAAAAATTCACTAGTTCCAATTTTCCCTAAACTATTTATCATCAGTTCCATGAGGTCATTGTAACACTGAAGTGATTAACTTTGACACTATACAAGGATAGATTAATTCCTACAGCATGGGAATGACTACTGATCAAAATACGATTTTAGAAAAGTTATTTTTTCAACAATACTAGTTTCGTTTAATTATTCATTAGATAACGCTGTTTTTTGTACAGAAAGGCCTCTGATAAGACAACCATTTCTTAAGTAGTTAACCAACCAAAGGCCGCAACTCATCAAAAACTTGCAAGTAAGAATACTTGATGATGATAGAAACTTGAAATGTACTAACCTGCTCCTGTAAGCGCAAAGAATCAAGACTCCTGATTGTTGTTTCATTTGACTCATCAACATATTCTTCATCTTCACTTCCTTCACTCTCAGAACCTGTATCCTTCTCCACCTCACCATCAATGAACTGAAACAAAAAAAGAAAAATGCTGAGCAGGATCATTTGAAGAGTTCATTTTATGTTGTAGCATATAATAGCCAAAGCACAAAATTTAATCTGACATGTCACAACCAATAACATGTGATATGGTGAGGAAATACAAGGTAAAAAGGTCCTAGCCACCAACAGGTAAAATTCTAAAAGAACATGTTTCACCATACTTTCTCCATGTGGTCCTGATCTTTCCTTGCAAACCCACTGGCAGCAAGTTCCTTATCTAGAAAACCCACCGTCTTGGAGATAGAAGAAAAACAAGGTCGGGAAGATTCATCTGCTTCCTCAGAATCATCATCATCACCTGAATATTCTTGCAGGTTAAATCTGTGGAGGGAGAAAACAAATGACAATATCAAACACATGCACATGTCAGCCAAAATTTCATGCCTCTGTTCTATTACGTGACAACACCAGTGCATTGCAACAAAGAATTCTTAGCATTATTGCAAATAGCAGAATGGTTATGGCCAGAACAACAAAGGAGAAAAGAAAATTAAACTTTTTCATGAAAAATCTTCTAGGATAAAAGAAAAACACAAAAAAAAATTTAACTACTTTTCTCATAAGACAGCCATACATTTTAGAATCTTACAGAACAATCTAGAGACTAGAATAGCTTTCTAGTTCAGCAGTTTCCAAGAACAAGTAAAGCAAAATAACCTCTAACCTCTTTCTGAAAAACTTAAAGATGCACTCAACATCACGGTCAAAATACCTGAGAAGTGGAAACAAAATAATAAATGAAAAAATTGCATATCGATGAAGACTTGCTGATTTTCAATTATAATAAACAAGTCTACAAAATTAGTGAAGAAGAGATGGCAAGATCTGCAAACACTTGGAGAAGACAAGACTTACATTTTAGCATTTCTATGTGATACAGACACCATTTGAGGAAAATCAATCATAGTAACCTGCTCATCATCATTAATCTGCAAGAGAAGTCATTAGTCCAAAAGAAAATTAATATGCATTTAGCTAAATATGAGATTTATGATATAACTAATGTATTGGGTGAACAATGATGAAATCAAAAATGAAATTTTAAATCCCATCAGAAAGTATGCTGGTAAGCACTAAACCATAAGTTGCAGAAACCAGATGTCCATCCAAACATAATGAAAAAAAAAAAGAAAGTAAGAAAGAAAGTAAGACAGAAAGAAAGGCTCAGATTTGGCGTGACTATATTAAAATCACAATGAATTAAGACAGAAAGAAAGGCTCAGATTTGGCTGGAAGACATACCATGATATTAAATTCATTGAAATCACAATGAATAAGACCATGTTCTGCCAGACAAACAACAAGACCAATGATTGTTTCGAAAACTGTTTCAGGATTTTGCAATTGTTTCACCTGCACACTGATTGCAAAGAAATAACTCATGAATCCACCGTTCATCGTATCAAAATTCATGTTATAACTAGCAACATAAACCCAAATATAATTAAAAGTTACAGAGTAAGAGGCCAACTAAGAATTCAGATAAATGATTGTTACTCTTATCTCAAATTGTCAGCACAATTAACATCTCACAATGGATAAATTCAAAACAAAATTGAGAAAATCATAACTACAGCTCTGGTGCATGCAATGTAAATTTTCGAAATCAGGAATAAAAAAGGAATGAAAAAGAAAATGGTAGAGGTTAACTTACAGCGGGTAACCTTGAACAAGTGACATAACCACACAATGCCTATTACAGTCTACAGCTTTTGGAACAGGAAAAGCATGTTCTTCTAGAGCCTGAGCCCAAATGCATGAACACCGCATTACAAATGAAATAACTAAAGTACAGTAAAAAAAACAAATATTGTAAAGACCAGGATGACAGAAGAACCTTCATAAACGCAAATTCTTTTAGTGCAGCAAGTCTTGACAAGTAGAGCCAATTATAACTACTCCGATGCCTCAAATAGTCACGCTTAGATTTAACAGCTCTGAAAGAAACTCTACCAAGTCTGTGCAGCTTCATTGCCAACACTGTACCATCCTCAGTAGCAACCTCAAAAATATCTTCAAACAAAAAGAAAAGCATAAACTGTCTATCCCACGTCAAAACAATTGAAAAAAAAAAGAAAAAGACTAAACAAAATAATACGAACAAAAACAGTCAAAGAGAGCTTTTCTATTGTTTTGAACACATGCCTGATTCTTTTCCAACTCCTATTTGACGGCCAACAGCTGAAAATACTCCACGATTGACCATTGTTTTGATTGCAAGGAAATCATAGCCAAGGTAGGTGAGGCGAAACCCATCATCTGAACATATTTCATAAAATATCTAACAAGAATTATAATACAAAAATTGGGTGTCAAATACATAAATCAATGGGTGATTATCACTCACATTTAGAGGAGTCATGGTGTAGCAACTTGTGCTTAAGCAAGTTTTTTAAAACCTTATAGGTGCCTCCATGCCTATCAATAGTTGTACATCAAAGTTATTGCCAAGTAAACAGAAAAGTACATAAAACTACAGTTGAACAAACCATTATCTAGAAAAAAACAATTCAAACAAACTACCTAGTTAACTGGAGTAAGCTACTTTAGTAACTAAACTAAACAACTAGTTTAGAAAATAAGAAATAGAGGTCAAATAACATACTTGAGAGAAGCGATGCGATCAATGAGCTCCGAAGGAACAATTTCATGCTTTTTTCAAAAGAAAAATACAAGATTAGTCAGTTTCACATAAATTATTGAAATTACATTGAAGAGATAAAAGATTAATGTTAGGAAATACGTTTCTCATGCCCATCTCAACAGCAGTGAGAACCCTAAAATCATCCTTGCTGAGATATCTTAGAACGTCCACGTCCAATTTCATCGTAGACTGTAAGTCAATAAAAAGGAAATATAGGACAAATTAAGCAAAGCCAAAAGAAAAAGCCAGAGGTGAGAGGCGACCAGCAAAAACATATTAAAAGAAAAATTAGTATAACTAAAAGATCAGTTATAATTGTCAATTTAACTATGGTTTGAAGTTACTTTAGCATGAAAGCTCCAAAATTAGAAAGTGCAGCCTGTCACGCGATAAACCATTACATTGAACTTAGTCAGTCGGTTTTAAGGAAGAAGGGGATCCAAATCTAAAGAAAACCGGCAGCAATTTAGTGCGATTCTTTACAATCTATCTATACTACCTATATTAAAACAGAGAAGTGGAAATACAATTGGCACAATTCAGCTAAAAATTTAATAGCAGCTACCAACAGCAGTAGAGACTGTGATATGTCAATAACCGAAAAAGAAATAGAGATCTCTATGCAACCTGTAACGTGATGAACCATTATATGTAACTCATCGTTTTTCACGAAGAAGGACCCAAATATAAAAAAATTCAAATGATGGATTAATTGAAACAACGAAATAAAAAACGGATGAAGTGAAATTAAACAATACCTGTCAGTAAGTGAAAGACTTGAAACCAAAGTAACGGATGAAAATCACGAAAATTGTGACATCCAAGTGGCGTGAACAGACGAGATTTTAATGAGCAGGTGAATTGATGATTAGGTTTTATTTGCAATTATTTTTTATTTTAGTAATAACTATTAGACAGGGTTTAGGGTTTGGAGATTTTGCTTAGAAGAAGATGAGGGAAAGAGGAGCGAAAACGAATGTTACTTCTGTTTAGGTTTCCTTTGCATATATGCCCCTAAAACGGCGTCATTTTGCGCAGTGCACGTGAAACTTCATGGTCTAGTTAAAAAGGAAGGATTATTATGTATCGAATAATATTAATATATGAATCTAATTTCGTGGTTTTAGTCAAAAAGAAATTTAATTAAAAATATAAATATTTTATGTAATATTTATTATTTAAATATGATATATTTAGATAATTAAATATTTATGATATAATAATTGATATTATATATATTCAATTTACTTTTTATGATAATAATTATATTATATTATGATTAGTATATAATAATATTAATATTTTTATGGCTTATAACAGCTCTTCTTTGCTTCCTTCTATTTTTCTTGGGATTGATACGTTCACTAGAAGCTTTTAAACTCATCTTTTTATCTAGCTCAAGATCCAAGTAAAGTTAACTCTTCACTTGATGACATAAAAAGACATTAGCAATTCTACGAAATTAGGACTATCATCCCTCCTTCGAGTCTAATTTTGACACCAATTGATCTCATAAGCTTGATTCTAATCTTTGTCTAGCTCCAATAGTCTGTTCTACATCACTTAACTCGAAAAGGTCGAGTCTAGCAAAAAGCAAGAAGCTCACAACAACTAAATCACGATCTGTAAGCAAGCTTATATTGACATGAGGCTACCTCTTTTTCAATGTTGAAAATGAAGCGAGCATTCTAAAAGCTATATATTCTATGAGGGAGATGGCCAGTGGAAGGCACCCAAAGTCATAAGTAATGATGTACCATATTTACACATGTTGCAAGAGATCATATAGAGTTTCCTTAGTCTATATGTTCAAACGAGCACTTGTGGACATCATATTTAAAGAGTTCTAAAGTAAATCCAAGCTAATAAACTTAGCTTTGTGCAAATTTGATTTCTTACTCTAAAAAAGACAAAATAATCTTAAATAATGCATACATGTGAAAAAAGGCTTACCCTACATATTAACTCTTCCGATCCAACATGAATCAAATCAATAAGTTGCCTATTATTATCCTTCAAAGCTACCTACCCCATTTTCTTGCCTTTTTGGAATAAATCATGTAATTGTATTAATGTCAATAGGTATCTCAACTATGTAGTTGCTACGAACTAATCCCTTTATTGGAATGTGTACTTGAATGATTGTCAAGGATTTTTTCATTATGAAGGCAAGAACAAAATAAGCTCACATGAAATCAATTCTTTTGAAGTGATGTCACTTCCCTCTTGATCTCCCATTCCCAATCATGGAAAGGGAGATGTCATCGACTAAGTAAAAGGAAAAGGGCAATCCTAGTTATCTGGTTACAAAATTAAGTAGGATAATACTATTCCATTTTGGTTTTATTATTGGGGTTAAAGCTTGTGCGAAGTTATGGGTCATGTACGATTAAGCAACTCATCCAGTTATATATTGATATCAGCTTATTTTGCTGATAATTTAGGCTTAATTAATTTGGTTTTTCTTGATTAATTAGTATTAATTAGGTAATTTAGGTGCTAATTCACTTAACTTTAGTTATTTTGTTTTAGTTTATAAATATATTAATTAATTTATGTTTTAATATAGGGACAGTTTTGTAATTACAAGAGGGGAAAGGTGGTCCAAAGGGAGAATAAAGGATGGGAAGCCACGTGGAAAGCAATTAGCTGATGGAAGGGAGAAGGGGAGCAGAAACTATTTTCTGCAGGGAAAGCAGCAGGAGGACGAGAGACAACAAAAACACAACAGAAAACAAGCAATGGGACAGATACAGCACGCAGGGTTTTGGGGGCTGAACAATGAGGGTTTTGGGGAGATAACAGATAGCTGCAGCAGCTGGGAGAACAAGGGGGAAGAAAAGAAGAATACCCATCTGATTCAAGGGGATTCAAGAAGAAGAGAAGCTGAAGAGCAAGGAAAAGAAGAAGGAAGCTGCGAAACAGGATTTTCATAAACTTTTACTCTTCTTTCATTCTTCTTTACATCTGATAAACATGTTGTACTCTATTTCTTTTGAGATGGAGGGCTGATCGATTGTTTTAGGTGTTGGGGAATTGTTTTAACATGGGTTATTGACAGTTATTTTCCTTGCAGTTATATTAACTTTGAATCTGTAGCTTTTACAGTTTTCTCTATGAATATTGGCCCCATTCATTGAGTATCATTTCCAGATTCACTGTTTTATTGCTTATTAGATGAATGCTAGGGATAGATTTGTCTATTAAGTACTTGAATGACATTGGTTAATGGATTGCTAGGGATAGAATCTATTTTCTTTTATTACTCCTATTCTTGCTGGAAAGTTGCTCTTGATGATTTAAGGTTTTGACATGAACCCATTGCCCTAAGTCCCTCCTTTGATTGATACCCTTATTAACTTGCTGCTCATTGTTCTGATACTCTGCATTTTGCTATTTACTTTTGTTGTTTGTTATTCTGCATTTTCCTGTGTTATGCTGCGTTCTGCTAGTTTATATTTTTACTGTTTACTTATCTGCTGTTTAATTTTCTGCTCTTTGGTCTATTAATCTGCTACTGATATCTTGAGTTTTACTGTTAACTTCTGCTATTATTTTACTCTGCATTTTACTGTTTTTTTGTAGTATTGTTAGACTATGTTTTGCTGCTATTTTACTGCTTTATTATTCCATTTTCTGCTATTGATATCCTTATTAATTTGCTATTATTTTTGTTGTTTGTTACTCTACAATTTGTTGTATTTGCTATTGTTTTGTTAGTTTATATTTTGCTGTTTACTAATCTGCTGCTGGCTTAGTCTATTTTTACTAATATCCTGCATTTTGCTGTTTTTACTGTTCTACTATTATTATTTTGCATTCTGCTTTTATTTCTCCTTTGTTATTTCATACTCTACTGCTGTCGCACCCTAAATTTGAGCCTCTCGGATTGATTGGGATGACCCGTGTTATTTCATCATTGTTTTGCCTTAACGGGCATTCCCGGTTTATTCAGGTGCAGTCCAGGGTTCGCTTAGGTGGCCTAGGGTATGTTTGTGGGGACTCATACCCGTTCGGGTATCTCCTTTCCCTGTTAGGGTATGTTGTCTTACCCTTTCGGGTATGTTGGAGTTTGCCCGAACGGGTAAGATGTTTACCCGTTTGGTTTTTAAGTCATACCCGTACGGGTATGTTCTTGAAGGCAGTTATAATTTGAAAGGTGGTTATTTTGGCGGG
>CANYBF010406484.1:0-12343 GCA_948192965.1 Dalechampia spathulata
GCATTCACTCTCATTCCTCTTTCACTCATTCACTCTTATTTTCCTGTAATGTGCACATTCCTGTCGCACACACTGGATCCCGATAGGTACCGGTACTCATCTCCCATCTCAGGAGGCCATTTATCTGAGTGCTCTGCACTCTATATCCATCTCCCATCTTAGGAGAATATTTATATATATTGATTCCCAAAGGAATCCCATTAATATTGATCCAGTGTGCCCAGAGCTGAGCTCTGCCCTCATTCTTTCTTTCTTTTCTCTCATTTTTCCTTCCTCATTCATCTTCATGTATATAAGCATGTCATTAACATTCATTCATCATATTCCCAAGCAAATAAGCATCAATCCAAGCATAACATTACATGTGAATCATTCATCACATAACCAAGCAAGGAAAACATAATGTTCCAAACATTTTCCTAGCAAACATCATCATATCACAACAGAAGCAATACAATTCAATCAATAGAACAGGCCTAAGCTTCTATAGGCAATAACAATAAACCCAAAAGTGGCAATCACGCAAGCCCAGACTTAGTGTAAGTCACCAGGCAATAGAAATAAGCCAAAGGTGGCTTAAAAGCATAAAGCTAGCACATACCTTAATTCACAAGCAAACAATCAACCTACTTCTAACCCAGACTCAATCAGTGTCAACTTCTACTTCTCACTCTCATGTTTTTGGAAGTTAGAACGGAGGTTTAATAGGGTTAGGAACGTTCATGTTTTAGGTTTTTAAGAAAAACAACGGATGAATCATATAAAATAAGCTTGATGTTCCCTAAAAGTCAACATAGTGACGTAAAACTCTCTGTCACGACTCGTGAAAACTCTGTCACGACTTGTGACAGCTATATCACGACTCGTGACAGCTCTGTCATGACTCGTGACAGCTATATCACGACTCGTGACAGCTATATCACGACTCGTGACAGCTTTATCATGACTCGTGATAGCTATATCACGACTCGTGACAGCTCTGTCACGACTCGTGACACGCCACAATCCTTCAGAAATCCAACCCAACTCTTTATAGCAACTCGTGACACTCCGTCACGAGTCGTGCCCGACCGAAATCCCGTCTGTCATAGGCACAACCTTCTGTAACGAGTCGTGATGACCTTGCACGAGTCGTTACAGCAACTATTCCACCATGCACACTCACAAAACCTTCTGTAACGAGTCATGATGCCACTTCACGAGTCGTTACAGACACTTTTCATGCACAATCTTGCCTAGTGGCAAGCCTAAACTCATCCCTAACCATCCCCAACTTCCTCACTCACCTGACACGCACTTCTAATGCATCCCAAATCACAGATACAAGCTGTCCCTCATCCAACCGAGAAGACACGCTTCCCGATAAGGTGACGACACACTAAATAAGCCAATAAACACAAGTAGTACAATGCAAAGCCATACATTGCCATCCTATTCATGACATAAATTCATGCATTCCAAACCAAGGTAATTCACAGTCACACATCGGCACAAAACCATCATCATGCATTCCAATACATCACATAACCATCAAGTAATCCTACCATTCATCTACACATACATGCAAATCAATGCATAACTCCTAGGGTCTCTAATGTGGGTGTAACAATTCATAAGGCACATCATCAATCATTTCAATCATTAACATTCATAACCATATAATTATTCATTAAACATATGCCTTCCCTAATCATACAAACATTTCAGTCTCTTATCCTCCTATCATTCAGGCATATAGAGCTTATCCACTAATTCCTACAAGAACATAAGCATATAAATACAAACCATCAAGAATAAAGTAAGTATCCCCTACCCGTTGATGATTTCCTAAGGAACCATCTATTATAAAAGCACTAACCTGTGATGGTGACACGCCTATCATGTGATCGTAGTCCCTCCGCCGACTTCCTCTAGCCTTAGCCCTTCCATCTTAAGCTATTCCTGCTCTTCAATCCAAAGCCCTAGTGTTTTAGTGTGTTTTTAGAGTTTATCTTAAGAGAAAATGAGCATCCTTATTCGTTTCAACCCTTTTAAAAAGTCAATAGTTAGTCGTGTACGACCGTACGGAATTTGGTACGCCCGTACCAAACAACATATACTGATACCCTGTTTTCCTGTGAGAGGTGGTACGCCTGTACCGCATCAAGTTTCCTGACAAACCCAATTTTCTGCAAACAACAGTACGGTCGTACGACCCAATGGTACGCTCGTATAGTCTCCAGGAACACAGTGCCACTCATCTCTCAGCCTTGGTACGCCCGTACGGAAACCCGTACGCCCGTACCACTCTAAATTCTCAATGCTTAAGCCCTAAACTCACCCTCATCGAACTTGATCCAATCCCAAACATAGTACACTTCCTAAAAACATCAACAACATTGCCCCTTACACTACAAAGAAGTCATGCTTCTCAATAGGGCAACAATATCAAAGCACAATCATCAGTAAAACATTTAACATGTTTCATATACGTATACATATACCTATACATATACATACATGTTCACACTCAACCTGTGCAATACTACTAGGGCCTCTAGTGTGGATGTGACATAGATAGTTTGTGTCTATTAGATCTTACAAATCTAGGTGTGGTAAGAAGTTTAAAACAAGAACTTGCAGAAACAGGAAAAGCAGTGTGCGATTAGCATATCGAATTCCACAACAAACATTGCTATTGTAGAGAAGCAGAAAGAACTTTGGCATTAATCAATCGAATCATTGGATTTTTGGATAATATTCTCAACTCCCGTGTACCTTGATATTTTGTTACCAAATGGTCTATTTGTGAAGGAGTGAGCTCACAGTAAGACCCCAAAAGAAAAAAGAATGAGACATAGAAGAACCTTCAACCAATTGCCGGTGACGGGCAGGAAACAACATAAAGTTTCTATTACGGAAGCTTAGTGGACCCAGTCTACTGACATGTACGTGTCTATCATATATACAAGTATAAATAGTTGTGTGAACTAAGGTATATTGGCTAGAAAATAGAGGTTGAGGGCTACTGGTTCAATAGAAACTTGGTTTCAACACCACTGGTTACAACGCCACGTATCTTAGTTATATATTGTTGTGTGTATTTATCTTGTGTGAAAATATTTGTGTTATGTCTAATAATTGTTCTAATCCTGAATGTTTTCATTTAGATCATGGTACAAGTAAGGACCCAATAATAAGATTATTAAATTCTATCATTGATCGTGTTAATGCGCTAAGTGTGGTTGTGTAAACATTAAATCAAAATTTAAGTCAACATTCTAAGCACTTAGACGAACTAATTTTAAGACAGGATAAATTTGAAAAATATTTTCTTGAAAATAGAACACCTTTAAGATTTGTTATAGATCCTTGAGTAGTTCTTAATTTCTATCTTAGATTCCGTCAAGATAATCTATTAATCTAAATTAAGAACAGACTCTCTTGAATGGTATCAGAACCAATTTAAGGTTTAATTAATTAGAATTAGCAAATAGGTTTTATTTGAACAAAATAGAAAAGTATAGGATTAAAATTGAAAATAAAAAATATAATTTATTTTTATTAGGTACCTACTCAAAGTGGTACTAGATATAAAAACTCCAAATAGAGAATTTTGAAACTTTTCACACTAATACAAGAATAAAAAATCTTTTTTACACTTAATATAAAAATCACCCGCAAATACATTCCATCCTGAAATATAACATTAACATTCTGTGCTTATCTACATCTCCTACTATCATCACAATCATTCATCTTCCTCCTCATCTCCACCAAAATATTTATCCTCTGCATCATCATTTGCTTCCCTAAGCCAGTGATCATCCAAGGTTTCATCATTGTCGATTTTCGAGTAATCTAAGTGCTGATGATCTTCCCCACAAAGAAACTTTTGGTGCATTATGTAGATAAACTGATTCATCATATCCGCCTTCTCTTCTATTGACACTGTTGCTCCCTCATCCACCTGCTCCCTGTTTGCCAGGGCTATGTTCCTACCATCAACCATCTGTAAGAGATACGAAAACAAGTGCAACAGTTATCTACTTGCATCCACCAAAAAGCACACAAATCACATTGTAGCAGCCAAAATAACGTGCCTTACATTGAATTTTTTTTATAAAAAAGAATGCACCAAAACCCTGGTATGGCTCCTTAAATTTATTATTTTCCCTCTTCAAGATACAATAACATTACCTGTATCCGTAATTCATGAATGTTTGAACCAGTTTCGAATTTCATTTATCACATCTAAAATTGACATGATTCAAGAGATAGGCACTTAAGAATCTATTTGGCATTCATCACACTTCTGCAGAAAATGAAATTATAGCTTTTAAACAGTTGCAGAAGTTGCTAGATAAATACTCTTAGCATGATAGACCAGTATGATTAAACCGACTTAGCTAACTTGAGAAGAGGTAGGAGGCAATGCAATGATGCAGCACACGAGCAAGATACATTCTATTTATCATTCCATGCAATGATGCAAAAACCGCAGATTCATGCCAGGAAATATAATTTATCAAGAGTTAAAAATCAAGAAACCATGATATAACCCTAAGTTCCATAACTCAAATCTTTCAACACCCAAGAATTCAATCTATTCCAAACAAGATCAAAACGTGGAATATTTACCTCATTGCCATTAGAGTCCTTAGCCACACCATTATCCTCTCCATCTTCCTCCTCCTCCTCCTCCTCTTCTTCCTCTTCCTCCATTACCTCCTCCTGTAGCCGGCTCATTTGATTCCCCCCAACCCAATCCCTCTCATCCACACCCAATCTCATCTGCTCCGCCCTAATCTTTGAAACCAGAATAGCTTCCTCAGACCTCCTCATTAAAGTCTCCGACCACCGCTCTCCAGGACGTGCCATCCCTCTAGCAGTCTGATCCTCAAACTTGCCAACAAATTCATGGTGCAAATACGGTTCTCTTTCCCTCATCGATTCCTCGGAGAAATAACTCCCATCACTTATCAACTTATTCAAATACGCCAATCTCCTGTTCTTCACCTTCACCGATCTCAACTTCAATTCCTCAACACTGGGGCTCATCTTACTCCTTAAATTCTTTAAATGCCAATTTATTTCATAATCACTGCTAAGCTTATCAAACTCTTCAAGTTCTTCACAGGTTAACTGCGCTCCATATCGCTCTAATAAATCACCAAGCATATTTATATTAAAAAAAAGGATTAAGTAAGTTATCTAATGCAAAAGTAAACCAGAAATTTTAAAAGATGATATCATGGCATACCAAGGAAAACGGCGGCGTCTCTGGAAAGAAGGTCGAGGAGGAGAGCTTTGCGATGGGAGGGATCAGAGGCGTTGGATTGAAGAGCGCGAGGAAAGTAGAGATTTTCGACCGTGGATAGCCTCTGAGTGATGCTTTCCATGGCTTCGGGATTCACCGCTGCCTGCATTTTTCACGAGGAGGGTTCTGAAATTTGATGGGGTTAACTTGGAATTAAGGAATTTGGTGAGATTATTTATAGGCTTGGCCCTTTTGGAGTCGGTGAGGATCAGCTTTTTTTGATCACTCGCAGATCACGTGCTTACTTGATTTATCTTCGGTCATTTTTCACAAGAATATTCGTGCATTCGTATTTTACAAATAAAGTCAAACATTTCTGAGTTATAAAAATTATAAATTGAATATAATTCTAGTCTATTCCTTTATTATTTTAAAGCTCCATTAATATGTGATATATAGCAATTATTGAACGATGATATAACCAATTTGTCTCCTAAAATCGATCATCAAATATTATATTAACTTTCACTTCTTATATATTTGTATTGTTTTGGTTTTGTAATTATGTCGATTACATAACCATAATAGATGTAAGCAACGGGTTTCAGCTCACAAATGAAAACTACTATTATTATTAACATGAAAAATGGACAGATATTGTCAATTTTACAGTTACCAGAGACATCCGAGCTCATTTTTTACTCGTTTAAATCAATTTCAGATAATCCAAGGCCAACATCACATCCAATTTCAAGTAGCAATTTCGTCCACTTCTGAGTTGAATACAAAACTTGGAAATGTCGTCGTGATATCCCTGCAATTTTAATAAAGCGCTCATCAATCTCATGTGCATCTTCTACAAGGAAAATTATACCAAAGAGTGCATGTGTTTCGATGCATTATATTACCTCAAGTAGGGTAGGGTCATGATCTTTAACAAGGATGGGTTATTACATACGAAGTTCTTCCATTCCGACATGTCTATCTTTCCATCGTTGTCAGCATCCGCTTCCATGAAAGTCTGGATAAAAGTTCAAAACAAAGTTAATCTGTGCTAACATTTGCCCCCTCGAAATGGAGGTCAACAAACTCAAGCTCTCAGGTTCACTACTACCAATCTGTACCAAGAATGCCAAGTGCTGCAGCTAGGTCAACATCAGACTCGACAATTTTCTAAATGTTTAAAACCAGATAGATAACAAACATAAATTGCATTCCCATGACCTCATGATATTTCAGCCAAATTGTTTAAACCATTGGCGCAACCATAACTTCTTTTATGCATCTTTCTCAAGCATAATGGCAATAAAGTAAAGGCTGCAATAGATGGCCTGTAACCAACAGGGGACAGCAGGCAAACCAGACAGAAAGACATCTGAAACCCAATGGTGTAAATGATTTGTTGACAACAAACGTTCAGGAAGCGAAGTTATTTTCTTTGACAGTGATAAGACTGAACATTATGAACCTTGATAGCTCATTAAATAAAATATACATTGCTAATTATAGTTCAGAAGCAGTAACTGACCTTGTCAAGAATGATCTCAATTGTCTCATCGGCCAACTTCATTTCAGACTCGCAAAGGAGTGCAATCAACATTTGCTTAACCTGTCAAAACCACATATAATGAAGATGCCTGCACGGAGTTTTCAATAAAGGACAATCATGTAAATAGAACAAATACAAACGTATGTCATATTTTATCTTCAACAAACTTGCACTTTAAATACTTGTTTAATGATTAACAAAGCAAACTTAAAGGGATCATGAAGTAAAGTTCATTGTTATAACGAAGCATGCAAACATCGTGACCAGATGAGCATCTTAAACAGAGCAATTGCAAAACATTGAACAAAAATTGTGCATTGGGAATTTTTAAGCTGTAATTGTAAAAGTTGGCTTTCTGCAGAAACAGAATTTACAATCAAACCACCTCAAAAGAAATAATGTTTTCTTCACAGGAAGCAATAATCTCATAACTCATTCAGATAAAATGAAAAATAAGTGATTTTCAAGCATTCCAGCAAAAGAAGAAGAAGAAGAAGAAGGAATAAACACAAGAAAATTGGCAGGAAGAGCTGTCTAAATCAAGGAACATTATCTACATTGAGATATTTTACTAACAGTTGTGGAAACCAAACCTAAGACCAGCTTAAACCCCTAGTCTATCCACCACACCCCAAGAACCAAAGCTCAGAGTTTACTGGACATAAACTAGACCAAATGAGGAAGAGAAGCCAAACACAGCGGGACAGTAATCATTAACCTTAAGAACCAGAAGTGAAAAAAAATGGGAAGATAAACTACTGTAGATGCACTTGTTTCCTATTAAGAAAAGGCTTGTGAACAAATTGAGGGAAACCAGAATTACAACAATCAACTCTTGCCAAGTATCTCAAACGCAATTGGTGTCTTCTAGACAGTCAGGCTGCACATGCACCCTTAAAGACACGTTTGTTTGCATACAACTAGTTTATTCCTTCATTAGATTTTTAGAGTTGAATAACCAGAATGAATCTACCAAACGCAGGCAAATAAAGTTGGTCTTATATTTTCTGTTCCAGGAGCTCCACTGGTATGCACCAAGACAAGAAATAAACAAAAAACACAACCTTAAAGTTCCATTTCGTGACAAAGTCACCAAGGATTCTGATAGAGATAACTTTTGAGCTGTAAGCCCACAGATTAAAACAAAAGATTTGTTACTATAACATTTATAAGCAAGAAAAAGACTAATCATACCTCTTGTCGCTCAATAAATCCCGTATTCTCCAAATCATAAAGCCTAAAGGAAACTGCAAGGAATTCCATACACTACATGTAAGTAAAGGGACCACAAAACACAAGTCGCAGCTAAAGGTATTTAGAGATTAGAAGATAAAAGCAACAGTAAATTTATGCAACGATGTGATTCAACTCACATGTTATCTTTTCTTCTTGTGGTGTGTTGGGATGGAAGACACTAAGTGCTCTAACAAAGTCACCAAAATCAATTACTCCTTTTTGCTTCACATCAAAGAGATCAAAGATCTGCACCGCAAAAAGTATTCTAATATCAAAACAATACATCATCCATAATGGTGTTTGTTTCTCATTATTAACTGATTTTTCCTTTCCTACTCTTCATTTTTCCTTACAAAGAAATGAAATAGGATAAGAAAAATACTCTGTTAGCAAAGAGGTTCTCTCTCTTTCTGTTGTTAAAAAGAGCCAATTGAAACTCCTCCTGCATGCGCAACAAAATCAGCCCATCAAGACTATTTTTATATTGGCATTATCACATGAACTCTATAGTTTTGTGATCACATTTCAACGTTTGGCAAGCATCCTTTTCCATCATCCTTACACATAGTCACATATAACCTCAAGCTGCCTAATTAAATTAATCACATCATAGAGTGCAACATGATTATCAAGATCAACATTGCTAAAAAACTATCATCATCTAAATCTACCAGCTCAAAATAGGTCCATAAGTTCCTTAAGCAGTTAAGCATCAGCACAAACTAGCTAAAAATTACAATTATCTTCTGCAAGCAGAGTAAGAATTATGAACTCAAGAAATTGCTTTTGGAATCTTATCGAATAGTTGATAGTATTAATACGGAAACAGCTTAAAAGTTAGAATCCAAATAAATTACAGGAATAAGCAACAATAATAAGTGTAGCGTGCATTTAGACAACCGCATAAGCTTTCCTAGTTCAGTAATGCTGATGACAACAACTCAGGGGAGCAAGGGAGAAACCACAAACATAAAGGGGAAGAGGTATAACTTAGGAGTACTTTTGCAGATACCTTGTTTATTAACCCATCATCGACAACTGAACTGCTAATGCTCTTGAATAGTTCAAACAGTGCTTCAACTTCGCTAACACTAACTGAGAAACCAGGAGGGAAAAAAACACCAATTAGCCAAACAAAGGAGCACCTATAAGTAACGAACAAAAAGCCACTTTGATAAATCAAAGTATTAATAAAAAGCATTCAGCCAAATGTATAATGCACCAGCATCAGATTAAGAGGCCAAAAATCATGTCAACTACAAGTTCCACAACAAATCAGAGTATAAATTTTATTTCCCACGTAACTGTAGCATAATGATTATGCAATATTGACACAAGAAAGATACGGAACTGTTTAAGATCCTCAGATCAAGGAAGTTATAAAACAGGTATCAAACATAAGTAGCTTGTCCGTTTCTTCTCTGCGCAGATCATTAAAAAGAGAGTATAGAGAAAACCAAGGGATTGCTCTCAGCAAAAATGAGAAAAGACAAAGGAGGAAATATTCAGTTGAACAACACTACACCAAAATATTGATGTGATTTGAAATACCGAAGAAACCAAAAATAAGAAAAGAAAAGAAAAGAAAAGCTCGAATATTGAAAAACGTTGACCATTACAACTCGAAAACATAAACAGAAATCAGAAGATTGTTTGGATTAAAATCAATCAATTGAATTATTGCAAAATAAAATAAACAAAATTTAATTCCAGCAACCTCAAGTCTCGAAATATGAGAGTGGACCTCAAAGAACTCAATTGCATATAATTCTTTCAGTTTTACACATTCTGGATAGAACAGGGAAAAGAAAAGGTTAACTAACAAACAACAAAAAGGAAGGAAAAAGGTAGAATCTTACAAGCAGTTTGAGCAGCAAGAGCTGTGGGATCTTCATGTCCAGGAAATTGTCTAGCTACTTTAGAACTGAAGCAGCCCATTTACTGTTGTTATTGTGGTTGTGATTGTTGGACCTTAAGCTAACTAATTTGAAGAAGTTACAGCCAAAACAAGAAAACAACAATTCCTTTCACAGTCTGCAAAAATTTATCACGAGAGATTATCAATTTTTCATATAACAAAGGGAATAATACCATGAAAAGAAAATAAATATCAGTATTCCAAATTAATCTATATTCATCATCAATTCCCTCAATCCAATACACATCCAAAACTTAAATTCTTTTGTAATTTTACGTTCTTTTTCAGCTCAATTCTTATCATGATTTCTTAAAACTAAATCATGCAAACAGCAAAACAGGATGAACCTTCATCCAATTTGTCAGGAACACAAACACGCACAAAAAAAAAGAGAGAAAAATAAAACGCAATCAATACAAAAATGTTTACAAGCTACAAAATGCATTAATAATCGAGAAAATTTTATTACAAGAAATTTCAAAACTAGGAAAAAGGAGACACTTACAGGAGACAATCTAGGGCGTGTAATGTTCGAACAAAATCAAAATCTCAAAAAACAAAAAATGAATCAGCTATTTAATTTAGTTTTTTTTTTCCCTTACTAAAGAAACGGAAAACTATAGATTACGAAGGAACTCATCTAAACGGAACGGATGGCAGGAAAGAATGATTGAGAGGAATAAAGAGAGAGAGCTTAGGGCTGTTTTTTTCTTTTCCTTCTTGTTGATTAACAGTCTGCGTTTGCTCATATAGAGGAAGGTTAATCGTACGGCTGTAATGGACTTTTACATTTTTTAAATTAAAATAATTATGTTTTTACTTTGAAATAATGAATTTTAAAAATTACAGTTTTTATTTGATTTTTGATTTTTTTCTTTACGAATGGAATCAAAGAATATTCTGAATACGTTCTTTCAACTGGGAGTAAACGAAATTGCCGTTTATAGGTTCTAGAATTAAAACGATTGTATACTTTTATTTCTGTTTTTTTATTTTTGTCAAATAATAAAAACAGAAAAACAAAAAGAAAACAATGGCGAAGTTAGAAACGGCTTAGATGCGGTTGAGAAACAGAATTAATTATTTAAAAAATATAATATGGAGCCGCGTGCACGTGTTGTATGGAGTTCGCGGGTGGCGACTCAACACAGGTATAAGAATCTTCTCGTTTTCTTATTTTTTTCGAATATCGTTTACATTTTCTTTTATTTTTATTTTTCGGGAGAAAGGAAGGGGAGTTTATAATTAATAAAAGGAATTAGATTTTCAAAGAAAAATATTGCATTGAATTGACCGTTGAAAGGAAAAGTCGGTATGGTGCATGGAGGCATTCGTCATCAAACAACCATTGTTGTCTTTTGGGTCATTTTCAATTCGGAAATTAATTATTTACCTTTTATTATATTATTATTAACGCTATGCATAATTATGCGTAGTTTTAACTTTATCATTATAATTTTTAATGCATCACAAAATATTCGATTATTTAATAGTTTATGTTAGTTTCTTTGGAATTTTTCGATATTTTTATTTATTAAATTCATAACATAATTTGGTAATTTAAGAAGCAGCTGGATGTGCTACCAGGTTATTAATTTAGTTGGTAATGTTATTAAATATTATTTCTTTAAAAAAATAATATCATTTTAAGTTTAATATTATTCTTATAGTATTCAATTACAAATATTATTATTGTTGTCTACTTAATGCACATGAAGATTAAACTTGCCGCACTCAATTTACTTGTTTTGGTTAATAAATTAAAATTTTAAAATATAATTAAATTTAATATGTATCAATTTTGAAATATCTTAATCAGGTTGGTTTAGTTTGTTTTGTTTTAAAGTTGAATAATGAAATTAAATATCATCCGTTTGATTGAATGAAACGGAGGGTGTGATGATTGCTACCATTTTGACTAATCTGATGATAGGCAGCGAGGGAGTTGGTGAATTTGTTGACTTCTTTTTCATATTATTCAATCCAACAAGCAATTATGATTATTATTATACTCCAAGAATTTTCTTTTTTTTCATTTTTTTTTTTGATAATCTAGGTGTCAGTGTAAATCCGGGTCTGATCTCAGCTAACAAGTGCGAGTATTGGCTCCCGGCGCAAAGTTCAGCAGGGCTTACAAATCTTGTTGCTCCCCCCTTTCCCTAGGGACTTACAAACCAAGTTACTCCCCCACCACTCGAACCCACAACCTAATATCATCCGTTCTAAATCCTTACCGTTGAGCTACCCAGTGCGGGTACTCCAAGAATTTTCTTTAAAACAATACTTGCAGGCAAACTGTAATTTTCGGATCCACAAAATTTAATGCACGTCAGTGTTGTCCTTTTCTTGCAATTACCACGAATATATATTTAATAATTTAAATTTTTAAATATATGATATT
>CANYBF010406526.1:0-15436 GCA_948192965.1 Dalechampia spathulata
GATTTAATTAATTAAGGGCTGAATTAATTGTGGAGTAATTTTAGCAGAGGTTTGGCTGCTCTCAGAGCAAATTTCGGGCTCCCAAAAATGTTACCCGAGCTCTATATTTATAGAACAATTTTTGGGCGTGGTAATTTTGTACATTTGGCCCGGATTTGAAGTGATGTGTGGCGCACAGCATGTGATGTGCGCCACACATTGCGAATGTGCTACGAAGATCATGTGATGCGCGCAGCACATCACTTTTGTCCCGACGCGTGGGGCCCACTATGGTTGCTTTCGGGACGCACCCTGAAGCATATAAGCATTATTTGACGTAAGGAACAACTTTGTAGAAGAAAGTTTTCCCAAATTTGGTCCCGAGAAGGCTCCCGACCAAACGTCTTTTTATGAGATTACTATGCAATGTGCGTAGTGCATCGTGCGATGTGCTACGCACATCATGATGCACTCCGCCCAATACGGGCAAAACTGAATGCTCACCATATGTCAACCGAAGTGTAATCGACATTTCGAGAAACTTTACAGTTATAAGTTTTCTCAAATTCGGCCCCGAACATTGAGTTTTGGCTAATGGGCCCAATTTAGGGTTTGCGACCTAGTTTCGGCCCAAAATGGCATTTGGCGTGCCAGAAGTTCGTTTATCGCGTGGGTATCAACAGAAACGTGTTCTACGCGTCAAGAACACTCAAATTGATGAATTCGGGTGGCGGGCCCATCTAGGTACTATACATGATGAATAGTACCCTTATGGGCCCCACAGCACAAAAGGGGCTGGAAAGTGGCAAATAGCGTGCTAAGCGCTTCGCCTTAGTAAGGCAATAGGTAAGATGTATTCTGTGCGTACAGAATGCATTAGAGCGGACTATAGTAGGAGTGTGCCCCACTAG
Organism: Dalechampia spathulata; assembly: GCA_948192965.1. Classification (NCBI taxonomy): domain Eukaryota; kingdom Viridiplantae; phylum Streptophyta; class Magnoliopsida; order Malpighiales; family Euphorbiaceae; genus Dalechampia; species Dalechampia spathulata. The sequence continues at coordinate 891 of CANYBF010406526.1, forward strand.
TGTTTGGCGGGCCCCATAACGTAATGGGCCGAGAAATGTGGCACTCGGGATGCCACTAGGTATGCCCTGTGTAAGGCAACAACGGAATGTATTCTGTAAGTACAGAACACATAAAATATGCTAATTGGGGAAAGCGGGCGCTGCCTGCATACTATTCATAGTGAATAGTGCCTTATATTCAAAATACAATATTTTACATTCTGTGTATCCTACCACGCGTAAGCAAGTGTGAAATGTATTCTGTAAGTACAGAATACACAGAATAGGCTAATAGGGGCAGCGGGCCCCATTAATACCCTAAGTGGACCCCACAGCGTAGTGAGCCCGGAAGATGACATTTACGATGCCAAGCGCCGTGCCTTGTGTAAGGCGACTGGGAAATGTATTATGTAAATACAGAATACATGGAATGGGCTATTAGAGGTTGCGGACCCCGCTTGTGCACTATTCATGGTGAATAGTGCCCAGGGCGAAAAATGCAATACTTTGCATCACAACTATTTTGCCCTATGTATACAGCAAGGGAGGGTGTTCTGTATGCACAGAACACTCAGAATAGATGGCGGGTCCCGCCAGGCGCCATGGTGGGCCCCACCAGTCCTGAGATGTTTTGCGCACCAGAACACACAGAGAAAGACACAGAGGTCTATGTGTATAATCGGGATCGACACCAGGGGCTAAACCCTAGCCGAATCAACAAAGATTCAAAATTATACGATGATGAAAAGTGAGGGTCAATAGCTATTTTAAGACATTGTGTTATATGGAGCACGTTAGATTTGGCCTAAAAAGTAAGCCCTACTAAACGTCTTCTTTTGCTACATGCGTAGCACATAGTGCTACATGCTACACATATAGCATTTTGCATGCTATGCACTCCACTTTGTATGAGTGAAATGTAATACGCTCTGCATGTCAAATAAGTGCTATTTGACATTTTAAGATGTTGTGTTATGCGAAGCACATCAGATTTGGCCCGAAAAGTAGGCCCCACTGAACGTCTTTTTCCGTAACATAGTACGTGCATAGTATTATGAACCCCATATGTTCTGTTTATGTATTTCACCTCATTTGGGTAAAATGTAAAGTGTTATACATGCCTAGAACACTCAGAGAAGGTTCAAAAGCATGTTCATAAATCGGGGTCGACCTCAGGGATCGACACCAAGCCGAATCGATAAAAACTCAAGATTGCACAAGGATGAAAAGTCAGGGTCAACAACAGTATAGGTTGAAATCTCATTTTGATGTCTCTTTGCTGGATCTGGAGATGGTGAAGCAAAAAGCTAATGAGTATTTCATGGACTACTTTAGCCGGTGGATGGATAAAGCTATGCTGGTTAGATAGAAGCCATCCGAGTTAGGCATGATCAACAATCTTATTATGGGGTCATAACCACTGTACCAGGATAAGTTGAAGTATTAGACTTTTCATACATTTAAGGACATTTACCCTATCGGTCAGTGGATCAAGCAGACCGAGGGGTTGAAGAAGGAGCCTACCTTCCTTAAACCCAAAACCACCATGTACACCCAAACATAACATAAAACCGGCTACATCAATGCCTTACAAATACCAAACTTGATACTCTGAAACATTGCCTAGTCCCAAAGGTACTCAAATCTTGGCATGCCACTTTCCAAGGTTTTTGGGCATCTCCTCAAAGATAAACTCATTAAACCACTTCCAAACACCACCCCCAGCCTTAGTAGACACTAAAACCTACTACTATTACTACCAACATCACAACCATAACACTGATGATTATCACTCTCTCAGGCGGGTCATCTAGAACCTAATTGATTCAAGTGAGCTCAGAGATCCTAAGAAATCCAAACCCTCCATTAAAACAAACACGTTGCCTAAATGCCATAAAGTCAGCCATACTTACATGATCTAGCCAAGGTTCTTAGAATCTATGGTTCTTAACTCTCTTTCCCCTTGGTAGTGAGGAGATTACTTAGCTACATACTATCAGCTTTTGACCCTATGGTGGGTTTGATATTAGTGCCATTGACATATGGTATGATAGTTCAAAGGATAAGCCTGTAGTTACTCAGAGTTCCTCTAAGTTTGAATCAGTAAAGATTCAGAAGTCAAAGAAGGGTAAGTTAGTGGGGACTTCCAAGGTAGCTAAGCTAGTACCTAAGGTTCCCAAATAGCAAGAGGGATTAGGTATTAACAAGATGTTCTCTCGAGTTTACAACATGACTTAAAGTGGTAAGGTGTTCAGTCTTCCTAATCTTAAAAAGAAGTTGGATGCTCCGAAGAAGCTAACAAAGGCTAGACCCATTATGGATGAGGCTGGTCTGAGTAGTACTTTAGCTTTGCAACCTGTTGATAAGGGTAAATAGGTTACTTAGCCTGAGAATGTAGTTGTTAAGCAGTTGAAGAAGATTCAGGCTAACATTAGTATTTAGGACTTAGTGCTATCCTCCCTACAACATTGACAGGCCATTGTTGAAGCACTTTCTAGTATGAGGATTTCTCCATTTGCCTTTACCTTCAGCATGAAGAGCTAGTTGATGAACCAGGAGTTACAATCTAGCATGATCACTTTCTCAGATGTAGACTTACCGGTCCAGGGTATTCATCATTACAAGGCACTCTTCATCAGGGTGAACATTATGAACTTCTCTACTCTTTACAACATGGTGGATGACGGTTCTAGCATCAATGTCTGTTCGCTCAAGGTGTTGCCCAAGCTTGGGATTTAACCTTTAAATTTGAAGCCATTTAAGACTATTATTTAGGCTTATGATGAGTTTAAGTGGGAGGTTACTAGCACCTTCATTTCCATTGTGACTATCAGGTTGATTGAATCAGTGGTGGAGTTTATAGTTCTTAACATGCCGATGTCATTTTCTTTATTATTGTACTGACCGTGGTTTCATCTGTTAGGAGGTGTGTCATATACCTTGCACCAAAAGATTAAGTTTTCACATGATAAGGGTGTGGTAACTATCACTACTGATGATAAGGTTACCTTAGCCTGCATTAAAGAGGATGTTCCTCTCATGACTAGTTTTCAGATCGTTGCTATCAGAGAACCTGAGTCATACTTGTACCAACTAAGTCCTACCATGAAAAAGATGTTGCGTAACATGAAATTTATGCCTAGCGAGAGTTTAGGTCGGTACCAGTAGTGTTTGGTTGAGTTCAACATTCCTATAACTATATAGGAGGAGAGATACTACATTGGGTTTGATCCCTATACTTTGGACAAGCCGAAAGATTACAAGATGGTTGCCTTTGTCCAGGGAGAGATGCAACATGATCGTACTCCTAAGTTGCCTAACTTTGATGACTTCTTTGATTAGCAATTCACCATCTTTGGTGATGTTTATGATTTATTAGCCTTGATAGCATCTAAGAGGGTCACTGCTATTTCTTCCACCATTAGTCTTGATAATAACTTCCAAATCTTTGATGATGTTGCTAATCGCACCATCGATGGCTTTAAGCCTGAATCCTCTACAGTTGCTACACTAGAGTCCAAGTGGTAGAGTTTGAATATGAGGGATCTACTTCTTCAGAAGGTCTACAAAGACATCACCACCTTAGTAAATAAACACTTTTGATGAGCTTATGTATAAGGACAATGATATCCTTATCTTTGTACTTTTTGATGATGATGTAATCCCTTCAAAATTTAATGCAATGAAAAATAGTTTTGTTTATATTTATAATATGTATTCTGATGGCATTGTGCATGAACATGAGCATTATACAAGCATTTTTGGCATTAATACCTCATGCATAGAAATTGTTAATATTGGTATAAATGACAAGCCCTATCTTCTCTAGATTGCATTAGATTTAACCCCCTGATGAGAGAACATAAATTGTTAGAGTATTAAAACAACATATAAAAGCCTTTGCTCTAAGTTATAAAGATATGTCAGGTGTTGACAGAACTATTATAGAACACAGAATTCTGGTCAGACCTAAGTTCAAGCCAATCAAGTAAAAGCTACATTGGCTCCAACCAGAATGGGCTCAAAAGGTGAAAGAGGATATCTAGAAGCAGTTGGATACAAAGTTCCTTGAAGTGGTTGACTATCTTAAAGGGTTGGCCAACATGGTTTTGGTTCCTAAGAAAGATGGCAGGGTCAGGGTTTGTGTAGATTACAAGGATTTGAATAAAGCATACACGAAGGATGACTTTCCTTTGCCTTATTGACTTATTGATCAATAGTGCAGCTACTAATGCTATGTACTACTTTACTGATGGGTTTTCTAGATACAATCAAATTCTCATGGCTATCATTAATAAGATGAAGATAGCTTTCATCATAAAAATAAGGGACCTATTGTTACAAGGTCATGCCCTTTAGCTTGAAGAATGCAGGTACTACTTATCAGAGAGCCGTAACAACCCTATTGCATGATCTAATCCATAAGGAGGTCAAAATCTACATGGATGACATGATAATGAAGTCTCTCACCAAGGAAGAGCATCTAGCTGCTCTTGATAAATTTCTTATATAGGTTGAGAAGTATGAGCTTAAGCTGAACCTAAAGAAGTGTACATTTGGGGTGACGTCTGGTAAGTTATTGGGTCATGTTGTCAGCCGGAGGGGTATCAAAGTAGATCCTAACAAGTTAAAGTCCATTTATGAGATGCTTATTCCCAAAACTTGATATGTGTGATTATGCATTATGTTTTTAGATGTTTAAGTGGTATTTATACATTAATTTTATTATGTTTTGCTTTGATTATGTTGTTTTTAGTAGAATTTGATGTGTGTATTGAGCGTGTAGCCTTAGGAAGACAAATAAGAAGAAACAAGAAGTTTTCATGCATGGAGAAGCAACTCCATGATCGTGGACCTTAACTCCACGATCTTGGAATGGAAGCTAAAATGAGAAGAACCTACTGGATTTTTCCACGATCATGGACTTCAACTCCATGATTATGGACTTCATGGAGAACTACCCAAAACCTACTGGATTTTTCCATGATCATGGACCTTAACTCCACGATCGTGGAGTCAAGGCTAAACTCAAGGAGAAAAGCTACTAGAGCAGTCCACGATCATGGACTTTAACTCCATGATCATGGACTTTAACTCCACGATTATGGATCGATAATTATTGAGCAAAATAAAAGAATTCAAAAGTCAAGAATAATAGGATTCATGGGAGAACAATAAAAAAGACCATTAAAAAGGCTTTCATGGATAATGGGAGCTAAGTCAAGAGTCATGGGTAGAAAAGAAGAAAAATAAAAAATCATTAAAGAGCACTCAGAGATAATGGAAGCCAATTCAAGAATGATAAAAAAAAAAGAAGAAGAAAATGGCAAGAAAAGGAAAAAGGGACTCCTCCACTGGAAGCCAAAAGATGAGCTGGTAGTGAGGATATATAGAGAGGGGCTATTGACTTCTAGAGGACACGAATTCTGGGTAGAGTATTATAAGGGTTTTCTCTTGATATTCTTCATTTTTCTTGTATTCTTGCTATAAGCCATGAGTGGCTAAATACTTTCTATAGGATTTGAGTTCTGAATCCCTTGTAGGATAATTGTTTGTGTTTGTGCTTTGATAACATTGCTATGAATGTTTAATTCTAAAGTTTGATTTTGGAAACAAACCCCTACTTTATGATTGCAACGAGAGTTGGATTATAGAATGCTTGTTCATTGAGAGATGTTCAATTATAAAGGTTAGTTTTCTGATTGATTACTTATGCTCTATGATTACAACGAGAGTTGAATGGTGGAAAGCTTATCCATTCTGGTTAGGCTGGTGTGTGAAAGAGATCTACATGCTTCTAATTCCTATATGATTGTTAGATAGTCTCCCTAATTGGAGGACCCTGAATGTGACTAAGGAATTCTGAAGATTATAGTGAGATTTAGTTGATTTCACCTCGAGAGAGGGTTTTTGATGCTATGGGATATCTTAGGTAGCAATAAGCACGTGATAGTTATCCTAGCTTGGTGATGATTATTTCAAGTCCTATGTTCCTCATCAATTGTTTCACCTTTTAAATCCAAATCCATTTTTATCCTTTTACTTATATGCCTTTGTAATTACTAACTTCTAAATACCAATCTCTTATTCTTGCTTAAATAAACCAGAAATCTAAGTAGTGGTGGATAGACCGTTAAATCCCTATGGGATCGATACCTAATACAATAATCTATATGCTTGCAGTGAAGTAGTGAATAAAACTACTGTCGTCATAGTTATGATCAGAACTAACATTAAAGTCAGAGGATTCTAGGGACAGCTCTAGTACATTAGCATATTCATTGCTAAGCTAACTACCATATGTGAGCTGATTTTCAAGCTTTTAAGGAAGAACCAACCTTTGGTTTGGGATGAGAACAACTAGTTTGCATTCAAGAGAGTGAAGCACTACCTCTCTAACCCATTAATTCTGTAGCTGCCTTGACTGGGAAATCCATTGATGCTCTATCTAGCCTTAGAGGAGTCAATGGGTGCTATGGTTGCTCAAGAGAATGAAGTTGGAGTTGAGCATGCTGTCCACTATCTGAGTAAGAAATTGTTGCCAACAGAGTGCATGTACAGCATTATTGAGAATCTATGCATGGTTATGGTTTGGGTCGCTAAGAAGCTCATACATTACTTTTAATCATACCAAGTTCAAGTGATCTCCAAGGTCAACCCTATGAAGTACTTGTATGAAGCTCTTTCGTTTGTGGGGAAGCTTTCCATGTGACTAATCATGTTAATAGAGTTTGATGCACAATACATCACTAAGAAGGTGATCAAAAGTAGAGCAATTATTGAATTCTTAGCATCCAGGCCAGTGGATGATTGAAAATTTTGAATTGGCCTTCCCAGATGAGCTCTCAGGGCCAGTTGATGTCTAGAAATGGAAATTGCACTTTGATGATGCATTTAACAGAAGAGGTGTAAGCATAAGGGTTATGCTAATCACTCCTAAAGGTGAACTAATCATGCTTTCAAAGTAGCTGAGCTTTCCTGTTGCTAATAACATGGCTGAGTATGAAGCATGTTTGTTCAGGCTTGAAGCATTGCTAATAACATGAGGCTCATGGTTTGCCATTTCAGCTCATGCAAATTTATTCATACTCTGTATGAGGAGAATCAAATGGTCGATGCCTTAGCCATACTGGCTTCAATATATGAGTGCTTGAAGTGTAAAGTTCAACCTATGTTCATCGACCAGTCGAGGATTCTTTGTCATGAGGAAAAATGGGTTATGGTGCTAAAGCAGTAAGATGAGAATCCATTGTATGCTAATTTCATGAACTTTCTAAGAATCGATGCTTATCTGGAGGAAGCCAATAAGACTGATAAGCTAGCTTTATGGAGGTTAGCAACTAATTTTACCTAGTATCAGGGTGTTCTTTATAGAAGAATGGTTCATGGTCATATACTGATATGGGGCACCACATCATTTGGTGTTTGACAATGAAGTGTAGTTACAGGGCCAAGTGTTTAATTTACTAGAGAGATATGGGATCAAGCATCATCAATCTTCTCCATATCACCCTCAAGCTAATGGGGCAGTCAAAGTGTCCAATAAGATGATCAAATGAATCTTGGCTTAGACAATGTAGACTTACCGTGATTAGAATGAGCAGTTACCATTTATCAGTTACCAGTTGCCATTGACTATCTGTGACCCACATAGAAAATTCAAACCTAACTAGGAGGGTCCATTCTTAGTTAAGAAGATTGTGTCCAAAGGTGCCATCCGCATTTCAGACTTGGAAGGGAAGAGTTTTCTAAACCTGTCAACCTCAATTGGCTCAAAAGGTATGTTATCTAGAGCAAAGGGCAAAAAGAAGATCAAAATTAAATAAAATTCTGGTGATCTAAAAACCTGTATAGGCAATTCATGCAAAAGTTAAGATAAAGCAAAAAAATGATTGCTCGATGAGTTGAAAATCTGCTTAGATGGCTCATGTAAAAATTAGAGCTCTTGAAAGAAAAAGGAAAGCATTAAAATAATTGATTAGAAAATCTTGCACAGGATTGGTCAATGATTGGGGTTAAGTCTGATGCATATCGGGGGAGTTTTATGCTACTTTTAATATTTCTCATGCAAATGTTTTAATCTCATCAATGCAAATGGAACACATGTTCATAAACTTAGCCATAAGTAATACTAATTTCAAACACAAAACACTATATTTCTTTTAGACAAGTTTTGTTTCAGTAGAGAAGCATAATGTATAATATTCTTGTAGAAGAATAACAATAATAAGCATTTTAGGTTTCACTATTAAATCCAAAAGATACAAAGTTTGAGCCATTGACGTTCCTTAATGTTCATGTACCATAGCCCGAGTGCACTAGGCCTTCATACTAGGATTGTCAAGGACCTCAATGTTGTACAGCTCCAGAAGTGCTGTTAGCTGGGCGATCTCTTTACTAATCTGCTTAGTCATCTGAGAATAGTGATCTCACTCTTCTCACTCCAAGCATCGACTCATTTGAATTAACACAATCATATAGTCATATAGGTCATGCATCCATGATATACATTAAAAACATAATCATAATAGGTGCTTACCTAGATGTCTTGCATCTTAAAATTGTGATTACGGTGCAGTCCCGTCAATAACCTTGTAGCATCAGCCTAACATCCTAAGGCACCTGCAAAGGTTAAATATATGTTAGATCAGCAGAATCAGTGTCATACTAATGCATTTTATCTACTTACATGAGTGGTGTTTGGTGGTTCAAACTCAATCTCATCCCTCATTGATACCGGGAAAGATGTCTCATATGAGTGGATAACCTCATCATAAGTATAAATTAGTAGGTTCTAAGTCTACATTAGCTAGCTTTTTATGAAGCCCTAGGGATGCTCATATCCAGGAGGCACATATGGATTACTGAGCTTTAGTCTCAGTGGTATTACTCCAAATGCAACACTACGTGATCTCTTCAAGGTGTTGTCACCTCGAGAACTTCCAATAGTTGGTGAACCACACTGTCCACCTCTACTGCCAAAAGTGTTGGGTCTACTGCCAGATCCACTTGTCTTATCATGCTAGCTTTTGCATATAGATAGCTTAACAGGCCCTAGTAGCCATATATGGATGAATCTCTGGTAGTTCATTGGTGACTTTGATAGATATTCTTGTTCGAGAATGCCAGTCAATACGGCAATCACCTTTGGGTCTATGTTAGTACAAGAAGACCAGAACATAGCTCATGGTGGCATATCATGCTCCATATGTCCTTTTGGCTCTAGCTGCTAGTCAATAATGCACTTGCCTAAATAGAAGAGTTGACCTTTTGGGCTCTCCAATAACATGTGACACTTATCCTTGCAAGATGAACTGGTCAGATATTTTGGTCATGGGAACATATGACTCTAGGGATAGGGACAGATCTATTCTAGATAGCAAATAATAACAATAATTAGATGCTTGCTTAGGTATCCTCTAAACTAGTTTAATTCAGTTTTATGCAATAAAATTATTCTCTTCTTACTTGATCCTAGGTCAGATCATTGAGATGCTCTCTCAACTCATCCATAGTGTAGTCGAGCCTTCGACATGATACACACCATGCTTGCATACATGGAAAGTTGAGTGATAGTCCATGCAGAATATTAGGCTCTAGCAGTAACCTAAACTTATACGCTATGATCTATAAGATCAACACATATTATCAGTAATAGACTCAACAAAAGTCATAATAGTTCTAGAATCAAAAGAATTATACTTACTTCAATGACTTGCTAATAGCTAATGAATCGGTCTTTACACTATTAACTGCAAAGATCCAGCCCCTACATTAGATGGGCCAAATCGATGCTATCCCAGTCTAATCTGCCGATGGTGTCCAAGTTGCATAGGGCCCATAACATAGATATGGATATTATTCTTAATGTCATTAAATAGTGTATTAATATATGTATATTATTCTTAATGTCCAAGTTGCATAGGCCCCTAGTATGTATAATAGAAAGATACAAGTATATTGCCCAACAAAGATCATCCTATCAAGCGTCTCTATTAGAACTGCCTCCCAAAGATAGTCATAAGATATGTTATGTCCTCCTCTCATGTTAGATAAGATGCTTACAAACTGAAGATCGTGCCATACAACTAATATGGTGATGTCAGCCTGGTATTAAACTGGATAGGTAATCCAGTGCACTCTAGCCTTATGATCCTAGTGAAGATCCTCTACTGATAGATAGAAGGTATGAGTAGAGTCCATCCATCGCTCTACCATAGTAGTGATGATGAATCTGTTATGTCTTTTCTCCGTGCTTGTGAAATAAGAGATGTACTGGCTGAAACAACTTTGGTCAACTATGATACAAATCTCTTATGGTAGTTGTGAGTGCCACTCATAAACTCCTTGGATGCTGCCAGCTATGATAATAGTCCTCTCCCCCTACAGGTTATAAAAATTAAGGTTAGCTTTTAGATTGAATTTACAGACTATAGATTATATAAGGGGTCTAGAGTTCCTCCTTCAACCTTAGAATTCACCTATTCATGCTTATGAGTGCCTACATTGGCCAATCCCTAGTGGAATTACTGAAAAACCTCACTTTTGGCTAAATTTACCTCACTAAATATGTAACACATAGCCTTATATGTAGCACATAGCCCTATGTACGCCATATATAGACTATGTGCATAGCACATAGTTTGACCCATTTTGAAAAATGAAATTTTTCATGAAAACTTTCGATAACCACATGCAATCCTAAGCTTAGTCCTAGCCTAGCACCAAGTCCAAGCTAAACACTAGCCTAAACAGACAAAAAATGTATCAAAACTCAACTTTCAAAAAACCAAAAAATCGAGCCAAAATAAGAGAAACTAACCTTCTTAGGAGGAGCTCAAGACCTATAAGAGTTTGTGGTAAATGTTTCAACAATTAGTTTGCCATAGGAAGCTCCATAGTAGGGGTTATGAGTTGTATGCTCGATTAGAACATAACTCAAAATGAATTCTGGGTCTTAAGGTGTCAGTTACATCTTAATTCCAACCATTTTTAAAGAAGTGATGTATTTTAGGTGTTAAAGTTGAGAGAAAATTGATTTTGGATGTGGAGGCAAAGTAATTTTCAAATTGGAAGCTTGGAGGTATATGGTTTTTACATTATGTATGTGGCACGTAATGTTATATACTCCATACATAACCATTTTTACTAATGTGCATTGGCCTCTACAGTGCTATACTAATATGCACCATGTACTCATGAAGATACACTCATAGAATTAAGCTTCTCATAAAATTTTCAAAATTTTTAAAGCACTTTTCCCCAGCAAGTTCAATTTTCATGACTTGCAGTGTTTGAAAAATCTCAAAAATTAGTCAAAATATAGTAGACTAATATTTAAAAATTCAGGTATTTTCCCTAGACTAGTTCAATTTCAATTTCACTAATAAATAGTTTTTCTATGTCTAGTATAGATATGAAATTAATCCAACAGACAATCAATTTGAATCAAACAGTTGACTACTGGTCAAGCCGTTGACCAAGCAGTGTCAAATCAAATATTATCTTTGGAGATATCAGACACATATTTAATGGTGTGAACATATATCTAACAGTTGATCAGCTCAAAACTAACAGTTGTTCAACCTTGATGAAGAGTTGATCACCTAGGTTCCACAGTTGACCACTCATCCAACAATAATCAGGAGATCAAGCATTTGACTTCTAAACCCTAGAAGTAGGCATCTAAACTTAAATATTAGGTGATTTTTGAGCCTCGTAGCAAAGTCATTAGTCCAGTAGCTGACCTGATCAACATTAATTGCCATGGTCGAGCATTGGACTCTCAGTAGTAGAATTGGGTTGCAAGCCTCAACATGAGCACTTGATCAACATTGATCACCTTGCCCGAGCACTGTGCTCCTAGTGGTAGAATTAGGTTACAAGCCTCAACATGAGCACTACCTAATTAACATTAATAGTCTTGCCCGAGCACTAGACTTCCAGTTGCAAAATTGGATTTCAAGCCTCAGCACAAGCACCTCATAATCAATATTGATCGTCTCGCCTGAGTACCAGGCTCCTAATGGCATTATTGGGATACATGTTCCTCCCCATGGAGTTAGAAGCCTCAACATGAGCATCATAGTTAAGTTATACCCAGTGGATCCCACTTTCTTCCTCAATGGAGATATAAGCCTCAACATGAGCATCATAGTTAAGTTTTCCCCAATGGATCACTTTTATATCCCTAATGGATCCTAAGTTTCCCTCGTTGAGTTATAAGCCTCAGCATAAGCATCCTACAAGCCTCAATACGAGTATCCTGTAAGCCTTAGCATGAGCACCTTGTAAGCCTCAATATAAGCATTGAGCCTTGATGCAAGCATCAATCATGTATTTTCTATATTTTTTGGTGAAAATTCATGTGATGATTAGGTCTTATTTTAATGATTTTTTCTTGTGTCACCTCAAAGTGACCTTAATCAGGGGGTAAACTATTGACCCTTGACTTTTCACCCACTTACTAACTTTAGGTTTTCTTTGATTTGGCTTGGTACATGTCCTCGATATTGACCCCAATTTACACATATTCTTTTTTGCCTCCCCTGAGTACTTTGGATATGCGGAGCATGTTACACTTTGCTTTTGAAAGGTGGAGCACATAACATGCATTTCATGATATGTGGAGCATATAGTGTTACATATTGTGCATGATCAGTGGACATACAGATGGTGCATGACCTTTTCCCATGTAAATCTAATATGCTCCATGTGTTCCCATGCATTTATACCCCAAATGATGCTTATTTGACATATGATTCACATCCCAATGCACTTATATTGGGTAATGTACATAAGTCAAAAATGCATCATGCTAGGCATATGCTACTACATGTTACGCATATAGCCTTTTTGTGGGTTATATACTATGTATATAACACTATATACTATGCATATAACACTATATGCTATACATATCATGCATATTTTTCTAGAATCCTACATTATTTATCAATTCTTTGACAACCCATCACCCTTTCCTATAAAAATATGCCTTGTATTTATAGAAAAGAGGTATGAAATTCATAAAATCTACCCAAACTCTGCCAAATTGAATTCTTACTTAATAATTAATTTAGAATTAAAAACTAATTAATCCTACTTAAATCCCTAATCATGTTTTGGAATCAAGTTTTCAAAAGCTAATTACTTGGTGAGTTTAGAATGCTTATTCTTTTCTTCATTTACTCTCGATTTTCTTATGGGTTTGTGGATTTTGTTTTGTTTTCTATGGTTGGCTTCAATCATGAATGCTATAGTAGCATTCAATTCTCATTCGTAGCTTGGATGATATGTAACAGTCACACATTTGCCTAAACTTGTGATTTGATTTGTGTTTTTGCTAAAAAATGCATTTTCTTATGATTTTTGCTCTTTATGTGCTATGCACAACCCTATATGTGTGCCACATATAACCCTTATGTTATGCACATCCATTTATGTGTGGCACACATAATTGTCTGATTCCTCTATCTTTTTTGAGTTTTTCGCTCATTTTTCTCTAATTTCACTCATTTATTAAAGTTTTCCATAGCATTAGTAGCTTCATAGTAACCCTAATGATCTGAATTTTTCACATATTGATTCTACATCATTAATTTTGGCTTCAAAATTAATTTTCCAAGTTAAATGCTTATTGTTAATTTAATATTGTTAATATGATTGGCTTTGATTGGATGATTTATTTACCTTTAATTGATAATTGAATGATGTTAGAGTTCTCTAATTCATTGTACCATGATCAATTTCTTTTGATTTTTCCATTAAACCATCTTACTTTGCTTAATTTCTCAATCATGTCATTTTAATTATGATTTACTTGTCACTTGATATATTTGGCTTAATTGGATGTTGATTTATTTCAAAGTGATGCCACATGTGATCTTAGAATCTTTCTATTATGCTATTGATTGATTTTGCCTAAAATTGATTGTTATTTTCATGTTTTTCATGATCCAACTTGTGTTAATTGTTGCATTTTCATGATTATTATCAACATATTCATTGAACTTTGACCTTTGATTCATGCTTTCACATGACATTGAATTGGTCATTTTTATCCAAAATCTCATTTATTGCTTAATGATTGCTTGTCTATTTTGCATTTTCCATTCATGCATTTTTGGCTCATGCTACCCGAGGCATTTTCCCAAGTGGAGGAGATGTTGCTTAACATCTCAGATTTTTGTATTGTTTAAGATCCTTTATAATAGAATAGGCCTTTATTTTATTTTCTCCTCGACATGTATGATTTAGCTTTATCTCATCATGTACTCCCTTATCTTCCTTTATCCTTTTCTTTGAGAAATTATTATTAATTTTCATTCATGCTGCTATGCTCATTTTAATCATTGCTATATGATGTATGTTACACCATGTCATGCCTATGTCATGTCATTTCTCACATGTCATACCTATGCCATGTTATTGTTAGTGTATGCTTTAGAGCATCATGTGTATTTGTACCATACGTTTTTCATTAATAAAGGCATTATTCATTATATAGTACAATGTTTTGAATGAACTTGTTTTACTTGGAGTATTAAACTATATATTGAAGTCCA
>CANYBF010406570.1:0-13640 GCA_948192965.1 Dalechampia spathulata
GAAGAAATTCGGGCTGCTTTCCCTCAGCAGGAAGGCTCGGGTTTTCCTGACTTGTTTAGTTACTCAATTGAGTTAGCTAGATGAGTCGGGTGGCGACTCCACGTTATTTCATTGTGCACATTTATCACACCACTAGCACGCCACATTTTCTGACATGGGGAATCACACATAGGCTGTGTGTGGTGCACATAGATGAAGTTGTGGCACACATAGCAGAGAAAATAGAAGAAAAATGATGTTTTTGGGGAAAAACACGAGATCTGGGTCAAATCTGAGCAAATCTAAGGTTGAAAATGTATTTTTGACCCGTAGATGAGCATCTAACTTGAAAATTAATTTTTAAGGATAAAACTTAATTAGATTTGAAGAATATATGATAGATATAGAACACCAAAGGCATGAAAAAGCGTCTGATGAAGCTAGATGCATCAGATCGGGTGAAAGACTCGAGTAAAATGGGAGAAAATTAGCATTTTTTTGGAAAATCTAGGGCCTATATACAGCCTATATGCACATCATATAGGCCTATATGTGCCACACATAGGTGATGTGTGGTGCACATAGTGGTATATGTGGTGCACATAGGTCTAAAAACAGAAGGAAAATAAAGGTTTTTTAGAAAAATGTGAAATCTGACTTAGATCTTGGTGGATCCAAAGTAAAAATAGGTGTTTTTGATTATCAATAGGCATTAATAATCATCAAAGAGGAAGATTGAAGCCAAAAATCCATAAATTAACCCAAGAAATCATAGATCCAAGCAAAAACAAGAAGGAAATGGAAGAAAAATGAGCATTTTACTTACCACAGTAGGTTTTTCTTGTAGATCTTGAATCCAAACATGATTAAGGACCTAACGAGTGTTGTTTGGTCTCTAAAAACCTAGGTTAATTGTTCAATTAATTGCTTAATTAATTTGAGAAGTGATTTTGGTAGAGTTTGGGTGTTTTTAGCCAATTTCTATACCAATTTTCATGAACCCTAGCTCTATATTTATAGAGGGAGGTGTGAAGGTCCGAAAAATGTAATTTTCCATATGGGAATTGGAAATTTTTAGGCTATGTGCGCCCTACATGGTGCTATGTACGCCATACATAGCCTATGTGCGCAACATGTAGTGCTACAACGTAGCACATAACCTTTTGACCCATCACATGGGGCCCACTAGGGTCACATTGGGATGTGCACCCCATGCCCAAGAAGCATCATTTTATGTTCTAAGATATTATGTAATATGGCTCATACTAGATTTGGTCCCGAGAAGGCTCTCGACCAAATGTCTTTTTTGGCTATATGCGTAGCACATAGTGCTATATGCTACGCATATAGCATTTTGCTCCTATGTGCGCCACCCTGCATGAGCAAAATCTAACATGCACCGCATGTCAAACAAGCATCATTTGACATATTAAGATGTTGTGCTATGAAAAGCACCCCGGATTTGATCCAGAAAGTGGACCCCACCAAACGTCTTTTTTGCCAAATAGTATGTGCATAGTACTATGCACCCCATGTGTTCTATTCATGTATTTCACCTTGTATGGGTGAAGTGTAGCACACTCCACATGTCAAATAATCATTATTTGACATTCTAAGATATTATGCTATGCGGAGCATGTTAGATTTGGCCCCAAAAGTGGGACCTACCAAACATCTTTTTCTTGCTACATGATTTGCATATAGTGCTATGCGCTAAGCATATAGCATTTTGATGCTATGTGCTCCACCTTGCATGGGTAAAATGGGATGCACTCCATATGTCAAACAAGCATCATTTAATATATTAAGACGTTACGCTATGAAAAGTACCCCGGATTTGGCCTAGAAAGTGGGCCCCACCAAACGTCTTTTTTCACTAAATAGTGCCATGTGTTAAGTGCATTTTGCTTATACTTTCTGCCTTATACGGGTAAAATGCAACGTGTTCTGTATGTCCAGAACACTCAGAAGAAGTTTAAGTGCATGCATGTAAATTGAGGTTGACTTTGAGGACTGATTCCGAGCCGAATCAACGAAAACCCGAGATTACGCGCATAGGTGAAAAGTCAGGGTCAACAATCATATTTTATTCAATCATTATAATTGGACTATGATCTTGTTTATGCCTTTTATATTTGATGTTGTTTGTTATATTATAATTTTTTTTCTAAATTTCATACATGATGATTATTATTATATTATGATTTTATTTATATCTTTTTTATGGTTGTGTTATCTAAGTTACTAGGCTTATATATTTATTCTTTACAAATAATAGTGTGCAAATGAGAATTAGTGGTTAGTTTGTCAAATTTCCTATACAAGGCCTATAAGATCCATTAAAGGCATGGTGAAATTTATAAATTATAAGTTTACATGCATTGAGGTACTTTAGAAATAAATTGAAAATCTTAAAGGTAATTAGTTAAGAAATTTTATAAATGCTAAATAAGCATGCCTTAAGATACTTGAGGCTTAAATTAAATCATTTAAAGTTACAATAACTCGAGCAAGTATTGTTGATGATGTGATATTAAATGTTGATATGTTTGACATTATGGTAGCTCAAGCTAAATTAGTTAAGAACATTTTAGCATACTTTACAATTGTAAAACAAATACATATGAAACCTTTATAATTTGAGGGTGGATTGATAAAGCTTAATGTTATATAAAATGAGGTGCATTTAAGAAAGGATATCCCTCTTAGTATAGAGGAGTGATTGTTGAAAGTAGAGACAATATTGTCTTAAGTGGATCTTAAGAAACTCTTAGATAATATGATGGGTGGTAATAAAAATCTTCGCGAAGTTATTGATCTATTAATAAGGGATATGAAATCTATCCTTGATTACTTACATAAGGAAGTCTAGAGAGTGAAAGGAAAGATAAATGAGCTAATGAATAATGCTAGTTCTTTATAGGGAAACAAAAATGCGGTACCTTAAATCCTTGAACCAAAATTGTTTAATAGAGCTAAGAATTTAAAGAATGTTGATAATTTCTTGTTTGATATAAAATTATATTTTAATGCAACTAAGACTAGTTCAGATGAGCAATGGTTGATGCTTAAATCAATGTACTTAAGTGAGGATGTCAAACTATGGTGAAGAATAAAGAAAGAAGAGATACATAAGGAAAATGTGTTATAAACACATCAAATACATTCAAACAGGCGTTAAAAGTCTAGTTCTATTTTGAAAATATGACATACAACATAAGGTAAAAACTTGAAGAGCTATAATGTATCATTTCCATTTGAGAGTATGTTCATAACTTCTCAATATTAATTTTAAACACCTTATATATATCAAGGTTGACAGGGTTTATCAATTTTTAGAGGGATTGGAATTATAGGATAGGAATGAGTTATGAAGATTAAGAGTGAAATGATTAGTTGTAACAATCATAACAATTAAAAAAGCATGGATATTTTTACGTATAATCCTTTAAAATGAAAATTTTTATTTCCTTGAATAAATGATAATCAAATAAGTAACTAAGGTATACCTTCTACTTAACATGTTGATAAGTGATAGAATAAAAGATTATAATATTTCATCATCACATCTCTTAAAATACTTGACATAAAATAAAGAAATGAAAAAAATTATTTCACCTAAAGGCTATAAATTTCCACCCTTAATAATACCACTTAGTGGTACCATTATACCATTTAATACAACTTGGAAAGATTTCAAGAATTTGAGATTGTATGGAGCAACAGATTTTTCTAGCATTACTAAACCTTATGGGGTAAAAATGTGGTTAGAGTGGATAAAATGAGTATTAAGAAAGCTTGATTCCATAGACTAAATGAAATTTGAGTATATTATCTCATTATTGTAGGATGATGCGTAAGAGTTATGGAAGATGGTGCCCAACAGCTTAATAAAGCTGTCAATGTTGACTTAGAATGACTTTCAGAGAGAGTTCCAACGAAAATATGTTCCCTCAGTATATACTAACCAGAAATTATAGGAGTTTCTCAGTTTAAGATAGGGAGATATGACAATAGTAGAGTATAAGAGAAAGTTTACATGATTAACTTATTATGCTACCAGCATACTTACTATGAGCAAAGAGAGATACAAAAAGTTTGAGTAGGGATTAATACCTCAAATTTGGGTACTAGTATAGGGATTTAATTATGAGGATTTCCCTACATTGATAGCAAATGCACTTGGGCAAGAGCATACTATTAATGAAGTAGAGGAAGGCAAAGCTAAGCAAGCAAGGAACTTGGTGAAAGGTGCTAGTTTTTTTTGCTAATTATAGTAAGAGAGTGAAGTTTAGAAGCCCTTTCATGCCCCAATAAATGACTTATAGACCACTACAAACTAGATGGCCTCATATTAGAGAATCATCAAGACAAGGTGACTTGGGGTTTAGATAGTTTTCCACTTGTAACAGGTATTATTTTGGAGATTTGTAGAGTGAGGACTAGTGTATGTTATAGGTGTAGAGGTTCAAGCCATTTTGCCAAAGACTATATTGCTTATGGATTTATGCCTTTACACTCTGTAGTATAGGGATTCAGTTATAGATAGAACAAATTTGTTAGACCTACTTCTACATTTTCATAATCTGGTGATCAAGGTAAAGGTAGAGGTAGGAGTAAAGCTAAGATAGGCAGAGGTAGCAGTCAGGGTTCAATCAATCAAAGTGTAATCTATAGAGCTCTAAATAGAGTTTATGATAAGTGTCAGTGAGAGGATGCATCAGTTGCAGATATGGTAGTTAGTAATTTCTTGATTTATGATCAAGAAGCCTTGATTTTATTTGACCCTGGATCACCTCATTCATATATAAATGTTTAACTTGCTTGCTTATTTGATCTAAAATGTGATAATTTAGGGTATGATATTTTGGTGTCTAATCTGTTAGGATAATATGTTATTGTTAGACAAATATATAAAGATTGCTTATTGATCATGCATGGTGCTAGCTTCCCATTGAATTTGATTGAAATATAATTTAAAGAATATGATATGATACTAAGGATAGATTGGTTATCTAAATATCAAGTAGTGGTTAACTGTAAATTAAAGACAGTGATTTTCAAAGAGCTTAGTTATGCTAGTGTTAAAATACAGGGTAGTAAACCACCAATAATAACTATTATTATTTCAGTAACAAATACCCAAAAATTGTTGATACAGGATTGTGAAGCATTTTTAGCACACATGTTAGATACTCGGTTAGAAAGACCAAAGCTTAGTGATATACCACTAGTTAGAGAAGTAGAGTTTAAAATTAAACTATTACTAGGTACAAAGCCTATATCAATCATACTTTACCAAAATGGCATCGATAGAATTGAAAGAGTTAAAGACTCAGTTGCAAGAATTATTTAAAAAGGGGTTTATTAGATTAAGTGTATCTTTATGGGGAGCACCAATATTATATATTAAAAAGAAAGATGACACGTTACAGTTGTGTATAGACTACAAATAGTTGAATAAAGTCATAGTGAAGAACAAGTATCCTTTACCACGGATAGATGATTTGTTTGATCAGTTGAAAGATGCCACAGTGTTTTTAAAAATAGATTTATGATAAGGGTATTATCAACTCCTGGTGGAAGATAATAACATAATAAATACTACATTTGAGACTTGGTATGATCATTACGAGTTCTTAGTGATACTATTTGGGTTAACTAATACAACAACATTTATGGTATTGATGAATATTATGTTCAAGCAATATTTAGATCAGTTTATAGTTGTATTTATTAATGATATTTTAGTGTACTCACAAAATAGAGAAGAACGTGACTTGTATCTTTGGGCTGTATTACAAATATTACAGGAGAATAACTATATGATAAGCTATCTAAATATGATTTTTGGTTAGAACAATGTCTTTTTCTCCATCTTGCAACCTATATTGGGTCTGTATTATTCCTTGAGATAGCCCTTCACGAAGATCGTACTTTCACTCCAAACGGGTCCCTTATGTCATCTATCGTAAGCCTCACTCTAGGTCATGATTAAAGCTCCATTTATACATACTTTATTAAATGAAAAAAGTGAATTTTTGAATGGTTTTATAAATGAAGTTTATGTAAAATAACCTC
Organism: Dalechampia spathulata; assembly: GCA_948192965.1. Lineage (NCBI taxonomy): Eukaryota > Viridiplantae > Streptophyta > Magnoliopsida > Malpighiales > Euphorbiaceae > Dalechampia > Dalechampia spathulata. The sequence continues at coordinate 6,061 of CANYBF010406570.1, forward strand.
TTACCTTTGAAGATTTTGAAAAACTAAATCATGCTTTTAAACTAACAAAAGTATTTCATGGTCTTAAGCAAGCTCCTTGAGCTTGGTATGATGGACTTAGCATATTTTTATTATAAAATCAAATACAGAGAAGGAATCTAACGTTAACTACACAAGACATCGATAGAAATTTGGAATACCAAATAAGGGAATCAAAGTTAGCAAGAGAAAAGATATGAAGGACATTGATGACTATGACGAGCTTAAAGCAATGGAACAAATTTCAGGCATCAAGGATATCACTACATGAGGTTGGATAAGTTCAATGATTCTTAAAGACACATTTTACATTTTTCACAAAATCATCTCACATGTCATTGTTCTTAGATCAGGGAGTTTCACTTATGTTAGTGATCTTGAGATTTGTATGATGTGACCTATTGTTAATTATAAGCCTCTAAATCTATATCACTTGATTATGTCTTGGATGAATAATGTTACAAAGATAAAGGGATTATCTTATGGTATGTTTTTGATTATTTTGTTCAGGCATTTCAAGCTTAAAAATTGAATGGAGAAACATTTAGCAATCTATCAAAAGGGGATATGTTTAATGTTCAATTTTTTAAGAAAGTAAGGAAACAAGAAGTGGAAAAATAATAGGACAATGTTAATGCAATAAAGTTTGTTCAGAATGTAGAACACATCCTGCAAAGTTAACTGTGATTGGTCAATAAATATTAGTATCTTACAAAGATTTTAATTTTATTGAAGAAATCTCCTAAACATTTACTAAGTGCATTAAAATGTCAACTACCTCCTAACCACTTTACTATTATTATTTCAAAATTTTTAATGAGTATTGTGGTTATAGAGTTATAATAAGCTATTGCGGTTAAAATTAAAGTAGCTAAAGATATCAATAATGTTGATGAAGAGTTGTGTGGGTTAGGTGTTTTACTTGATAATGTGTATAATGAGCCAGAACTGAAGGCATCTAATGCAAAGCCAATCAAAGAAGACCCAACTCTTCAAGAACCATAAGAGTACAAGGAAGAAGAGGATCCTAAATCTAACAAGGATGATGCAAAAATTAAAACTTTATCCTAATTAAAAGGAAAGTAACCAACTAAAGAGCAGATGGAAGGCACATAAACTGATTCAGATGAAGAAGAGTATGATACACAAATTATCCTTAAGCCTTCTATAGCTTAGCATGTTAGGAGAAGGATGACTTGGTCTTATTCCATCATAAGGACTAAGCTAATTCTACCAAGAACACCTAGGAGTTCATCTGACCTATTTTCCCTACATTAGCTCATTATACTTTATTCTTATTCTTTATAATTATCATTGACATTTTAGTACTACATTTATATCTTCTTTCCCTTTTATGATCACAAGAAGAAGGAGGAGTATATAGTATTTGGTTTGTCTTATATGCATGTGATTTTGTTGGTTGGTTATGCCTGCATGTTATTTGGATATTATAGAAATTATCTTGATATATTATTGTATATGCTTTGATCTATGTTTTGGACTTTTTTGTTTGTATATGGCAATATTTCAGGGGAGCAATGAGCAATATGTGCATTACTTTAAGGGGAGCATCTTTTTATTAGTAATGAGCGACACATTTATTATTTCAGAGGAAGCATCTTTCTATTACACATGCTTCTTAAAGGAAGCTTTTTTAAAAAATTTTCTGCATTTCATTTTTAAATTTTTTTATCAAGTTTTATCATCACTAAATAGGGAAAAATATTGATTTTACATTTCAATTTTGATGATTGTTAAAATTGATAACCATTAATTTTGAGTTTGTGATTAATTAATTTGACTAGATTTTGATTATTCAATTTTATTAATGTTTTTTAATAATTTTTTCTATCTATCTGATTTTTGTTTATCACAGTTTGATATCCCACGTAATTGATCAATTCTAGTGGATAATTGTTATATGAATATTTTTTTGAGATCTTAATTAGATAAATTATTTGGTGATTATTTGAGTTAATAATTATCTTAAAGAAATTTTTATGATTATTTCAAAATATGGAAAGATAATTATCTTATCTGTTAAAAAATAATTTTTGATTTTATTTGTTTCCTAAATGTTTTAATTGCAGATTTAATATAATTGATTTTTCAAAATAAATCAAAATGTATTAAGTTGTACACATAGAAAGAAGTAGCTTAAATTGACATGGAAATAAGAGATCTTATCTACATTTGTGGAAATCTTTTGGTATATATTAAGGAGGATTTTTGAAAGTTTATTTCAGTAAGGTATCTTATAAATTTTGTTAAGGAATTCTTTTGAAAATATATATACCTTATGGAGTTCAAAAAATGATTTTCCTTAATACTTCCATATTCTAAAATATGTAAAGCTTTCTTTAATGAAAATGATTTTCAAAAAATACATCCATATTCTAAAATATGTAAAGCTTTTAAAAATCAATTTTGATAATAAATCTTTTCATCATTTAAATGTAGCTTGCTGATTTAACATGATAAAAGCTATTTTCAAATTGATTTTGATTAACTTACATATTTAAACTCTTTATGTTTATGGAATAGAGCTATCATTTTTTAAGTATAAATGCACAAGTTTTTGAAATTAGAAAACATAAGAGATATACAATATACAAGGATTATCACATCCGCATTTATAGTATTCTTACGTGTTTGCATTTTATGAATAACTTAGAATGATTAATTGAGTGATGCATGAAATGCATGATTGATTTATGATTAATAAATGTCATACTATGTTATAAATGCTTATGAATAAGATATGAATAAAGGAAATTCCATTAGACATGAAAATTTGAAAGGATATACATGAAATGAAGTGGAAATGTACCTAGGATGTCTTATTAATATGCTTTAAAGGTACTTAAAAGTGCAATTTATAAGTGAAAATGATGTTTATGCATAATGTATTTATTATATGATGAGAAAACATATGCTATACTATATATTAGAAAGCACAAATGAAGTTAGAATTAAAAATAAGTTAAGTTAAACTTAAGGGTATTTTGATAATTTCACTTATAAAGAGGGCTATTTTTAGAAAATAAAATTATGTATGTTTGATATGTGATGTATGTTATGTATGTATGAGATTTATGATATAATAATTGAATAAAATATTAAAAAGATGAAAAAGAAATAAAATTAAGGAAGGAACCAATAGGATGGTGACAAGTGTCACTATACGATTAGACCCTTCCTTGACTTTTAAATAAATAAAATAATAATAATAATAATAAAAAGAAAATAGGTTATAAAGAAGGGGAAAAATGTGATGTCATAACCCTTTTCCCTTCCTCCATTGTAAACTCCTTCTCCTTCTTCTCTTTTCCATTTTCAATTAAATTTTATATACAATCTTAAGGTAAAAACTTATGAATTTTATGTTTTTAATATTGTTTTGGCTTACTCTTCTTGTATATGTTCTTATTTATTATTGTTGGTGATTGGAATTTGAGTTCTTGTTACTGGAAAAATTTTGTTGAAAATTGAAGATGAAGTTTATGTATGGATTTTACTTAAATTGATGAAAGAAAGATGGAAAGCATACTTAATTTAATATGTTTAATATATTTTGATAAAATTTTATTTATGGAATGTATGTGTATGTAAACCCTAGGTGACTTACATGCAAATGACTCTTAAGATGTTGTATGAGATGTGTATGTATTGCTAGAAGTGACAAATTGTGAAGAAAAATAAGAAAAATGAATGAAAAGTGAAGAGGAAGTAAGATAGTGCATGGACAAAAGTTGCTGCCCAAATTTTCACCTTCAAGGAAATGACCACTATAATTTTTTCATTTTCAAGGAAATGACCACTATAATTTAGTTTTAATGCATAAATAATTAAATTATATATAAATATAATGAATGATGATGATATAATGATATACATAAAGTTTGAAGGCAATTGGAATGTAATTGCATAAGTTATGCAAATTTTGGTAATTAGGGGGCAACATGTATGTGCTTGTGTTAATAACTGCCTAGAGTGGTAATTTAATGCAGAAACATTGAAAAATTTGATTTGGTATTATTTTAACATGTTAATATAGGTGTATGTGCAATATGGTATGATTTTAAGGTTATTGAATATGATGAATGAGGCATCTAATTAAGGTGCACAAAATCTGCCGAAACTGAATTTCAAAAGAGGCAGAGTTAGGGGTTTACGGTAATTATGTTTTGACCACTTTATCCTTGGAATTATGAAATGCATAATATATCGTTGAAAATATATTTGAATCTAGTTTCTAATGGTACTAATTTCAAAAATTTATAAAGTCATTTACTTGGTCTGAAATATCACATTATTTAGGATATCATAGTTGAGCAGAAATTTGATAAAATTGATAGGCATTCAGTCATTTGATGTTTGGAGACCTTAACAATTGAATTTTTGAGCATATAATATATTTTTGGTAAGCTACTTAAGTCTATTTTCTAATGGTTTAAAAATTTCTTAATTTGGAGGTCATTTACTTAGTCAAAATGCTTGTACACTGAAAACTACTTCATAGGGCAAAATATATATGACTTGAAATGCATACATAATTGAACACCAAAGTAATGCATTATGCAATTCTATTTTAAATGCTGAAATGAATGGTTATGTACATACATTTACAAAGCCAACACAGGTAAAAAAAAGACTAAATGAATAGTAACATATGAATAGTAACCCATGAATAGTAACATATGAATAGTAATTTACATAACATAGTTTGATCACTTAAGGAATGGGTATTCAAGGTATCTAAACTTAATATTGTACCTACCTATGCCTTAAAACTCACTATTATACCTAATGGATGATGTTTTAATGCGACGTTTTAAGTTCGCCGGAAGGCATGAATGACCTCTAATTATGAAGTGTGAAATGTTGTAAGATAGTATTGTGTTGATATGTTATTTGTTAATTAAATTTTAATAGTGGTTATTTGTCGTAATGATTATGAATTTTTAAATACTGATAAGTTAAGTATAATATATGGATAATTTTACTAAATGAATGTAAAATGGAAATGTGACAGGTTCAACTCACGAAGTTCATACTTCTCCTTTAGGTATTGATAAGGGTAAAGCAATAGTAGATTTATGCTATTCACTTCATAGCCTTATACAGGGTCTTGAATAGTGATTTCTAACTCATACATTTATGTTATTAACATAATGAGTTTATATCATGAATGATAACATATAATCATCATTGCATATGATCATTAAAGCAAGAGTTATGCATCATGTCATGAATCATCTATACATACAGACATATTCATGATATATCATTGTTGACCCTGACTTTTCACCTATACACGTAATCTCGGGTTTTCATTGATTCAACTCAGAATTAATCCCCAAAGTCAACCCTGATTTACGTACATGCATTTTAACTTCTTTTGAGTGTTCTGGACATGCAGAACATGTTGCATTTTGCCCATATAAGGCAAAATGCATAAACAGAATGCACTTAGCACTATATAGGAAAATAAGACGTTTGGTGGGGCCACTTTCAAGGCCAAATCTAACGTGCTCTATATAACATAATATCTTAGAATGTCAAATGATGCTTATTTGATATATGGTGCGCATCCCATTTTGCCCATGCAAGGTGGAGCGCATAGCATTAAAATGTTATATACGTAGCATATAGCACTATATGCTACGCATGTAGCAAAATAAGACAATTGGTGGGGCTCACTTTTGGGGCTAAAGCTAACATGCTCCGCATAGTACAACGTCTTAGAATGTCAAATGATGCTTATTTGACATACGGTACACATCCCATTTTGCCTGTGCAAGGCAGAGCATATAGCACTATGTGCTACACATATAGCCAAAAAAGACATTTGGTCGAGAGCCTTCTCGAGATCAAATCTAATGTGAACCATATTACACAATGTTTTAGAACATAAAATGATGCTTCTTGGGCATGGGGTGCACATCCCAATGTGGCCCTAATAGGCCCCATGTGATGGGTCAAAAGGCTATGTGCTGCCATGTACCACTACATGCTGCACACATAGGCTATGTGTGGTGCACATAGCCTAAAAAGTTTCAATTCCCATATGGAAAATTACATTTTCTGGACCTCCACACCTCCCTCTATAAATATAGAGCTAGGGTTTGTGAAAATTGATCCGAAAATTGGCTAAAAATGCTAAACTCTACCAAAAACCACAATCACTTCTCAAATTAATTAAGCAATTAATTGAACAATTAACCTAGGTTTTTAGAGACCAAATAGTACTAGTTAGGTCCCTAATCACGTTTGGATTCAAGATCTTGGAGAAAAACCTGCTGTGGTAAGTTAAATTCTTATTTTTCTTCCCTATTCTTCTTGTTTTTGCTTGGATCCATGGATTTTGGCTTAATTTCTTGATGATTCACTTCAATCATGTTTTTTATTGATTATTGATGCCTATTGATAATCAAAAACGCCTGTTTTTACTCTGGATCTACCTAGATCTAAGCCAAATTTCACATTTTTCTCAAAAACCTCTATTTTCCTTCTATTTTTGGACCTATGTGTGCTACATATACCACTATGTGCATCATACATAGCCTATGTGTGGGGCACATAGGCCTATATACTGTGCATATAGGCCCTAAATTTTCCAGAAAATGCATATTTTCTCCCGTTTTACTCTGGTTTTTCACCTGATTTGATGAATCTAGCTTCATCATAGGCCTTTCCATGCCTCTGGTATTCTAGATTTATCATATATTCTTCAGATCTAATTAATTTTAAACTTAAAATTATTTTACTCAAGTTGGATGCAAATCCACAGAGCAAAAACTCATTTTTTGCCTTTGATGTGCCTAGATCTAAGTTGGATCTCGGGTTTTTACTGGGAAATCTTATTTTTCTTCTATTTTCTCTGTTATGTGTTCCACACCTTCATCTATGTACACCACACACAGCCTATGTGTGGTGCACATAGGTCTTTGTGCTACGCACATAGGCCTCAGATTTCATAGAAAATACCATTTTTTGCTCATTTTTGCTTCTAATCTGATTTTTCCAGCAACATTAGGGGCTTGTCCATGCTTCTAATGTTTTGGATCTATCATATATTGTTCAAATCTAATTGATTTTATCATTAAAATTGATTATTCAAGTTAATACACATTTACTTGTTTGATTTGTAATTCGGAGGCCAATTCATGCTCACAATGAGGTACTGTCTTCATTAAACTTGCTGGGATTTATTTATAAATCATGTTTATGCTAATAAATTTGATTTTCTTGCAGATTGAAACACTATGTGCACCACACATCATGATATGTGTGCAGCACATAGCACTTGTGAGAGTAGCACATCCCGGACGTGGGAGCGCTGCACGCTGTTCGGCGTGAAATGCCGTGGTGCTTACTCTCAAAAGTATAGATCCCTGAGATACTACAGGACCTAGATAGATCGCGTTGAGAAAATGGTGTGGAGTTGCCACCCAACTTATCTAGTCAACTCAATTGAGAAACTAAAATAAGTTGGGAAAAGGTAAACCCGAGCCTTCCTGCTGAGGGAAAGCAGCCCGAATTTCTTCAGAGATTGGGTT
>CANYBF010406589.1:0-15659 GCA_948192965.1 Dalechampia spathulata
CACTTACCCGTTCGGGCAAACTCAAACATACCCGAAAGGGTAAGAGACATACCCTAGGCAATGAAAGAGGATACCCGAACGGGTATGATGCCCAAAACATACCCTAAGCAACCTAAACAAACCCTGAACTGCACCTGAATGGACCGGGAATGCCCACAAAGGCAAAGCAATGAAGAAATAGTCCGGCTCATCCCAATCAATCTGAGAGGCTCAAATTTAGGGTGCGACACCTAGGCTCCTTTGCTTGGGCTATTGCTCCATTATTATTATATAATAGAGCAATAACTTATGTACTATAGGGAACTACACCAAGTTCATGAATGAACTTCCTTATCCATATGGCCTCCTTTGTTACATTCTATGTAGCTACATACTCTACCTTAATTGTAGAATCTGTTATGGTCTATTATTTAGAACTCTTTCAAATAATTGGAACACCATTCATCATGAACATATAACCTGATTGAGATTTGCAATCATATTTATCAGATTGGAAACTAGCATCTATATACCTAGTGTCGCACCCTGAATTTTGAGTCCCTCGGACCGATTGGGGTGAACCAGGTCTATTCTCTCACTATTTTGCCTTCACGGACATTCTCGGTTCACTCTGGTACAGTTCAGGACTAGGTTTAGGGTTGCCTAGGGTCACTTTTGGAATTTTGGCCACTTACCTGTTTGGGTAAGCTAGAGGGGCGATTCGGGTATGCAACATACCCGATTGGGTATGTTGGTTACCCGATTCTCCTCCTCAACATATCCGTTCGGGTGTGCTCCCCAAGGTGGTTATAATTTGAATTTCTGTTATTTTGGCGGGAGGAATTCAATTGTTAGGGTTTTCAAATATGATTTTCTCTCAAAAACTCAAAAGAGCGTGAATTTAATTCATTGTTTTTAGCTTAAATTTGATTAGAATTGATTAAATTTGATTGAAAACTAACTAGAATTCAATTTGTTTTAGATAAATACTAAAAAAACCTAAGCATTTATGGTTTGATTTGAGTTTGATTACCTAAACATTGTGGATTTGGATTGGAAAAGCTTCAAGTAGCATTGGAGAATCGACAAAGGTAATTGCATTCAACTTTTTGCTCACTTTTTATTTGATTTAGTTTGATTTAGTTGACTTTTGATTGAGTTTAATGTGATTTTGATTCGTTTTAATGTTTTAAATGTGAAATAATGTGAGTTTTATGCATGATATGGCTTGTGTATGATTCGGAGCTAATAAAATTTTGAATTGGAGCATGTTGTGTATGATCTTACCCATTCGGGTATGATCATACACAAACATACCCGTTCGGGTATGATCATGTCCAATCATACTCATTCGGGTATGATCATAGGATGCCTGGTATGACTTTGTTTTACCGAGTCTTGCTGGTTATATTTCATATATTCTAGCATAGGTTGCATGCTTAGATGATGAGTCTAACTATAGTTTTGATAGTATGATAATAGTGTTTGTATGTTGTGTATAGTTTACATTAGTGTTGTTTAGTTGATGCTAGTGATGTGTAGATGATATGTTTGTATTGTTTAGCATGTATGTTGATATTGATCATGTGTTTTGTTTAGTGTATGATGTATGTTATTATGATGTGTAGATGATATGATTAGCATGTTAATGTTGATGTGTTTAGTATGTTAGTGTTATGATGTTGTCATATTAATGGATGTATGCATGTTATGATGTGGTGTTATGATGTATGTGTTTAGTGTTATGATGTTAGTGATGTTAATGTGTTATAATGCATGATATGATGTATGTTGTTATGTTGTCATGTTATGATGATATGTATGTTGTTATGTTGTCATGTTATGATGATATATTATTAGGATATGTTAGTATTGTATGCATGTTATAATGTTGTTTGAATGTTAGTATTGTATGCATGATATGAATGTTAGTATTGTATGCATGTTATAATGTTGTTTGAATGTTAGTATTGTATGCATGCTATAATGTTGTTTGAATGTTAGTATTTCTTGCATGATTATGTCATAGTATGAATGTTAGTATTGCTTGCATGATTATGTTATGATTTGAATGTTAATGTTATTTTCATGTGATTCATATTGATTTGATCTTGCATTTTAATGTTTGTTTTGTGCATTTGTTTCTTTTTTACGCTTTTGTGATAAGTTTTGAAGGAACGATTTAGTGGATTTGATTTGATGGACCAGAGTGTGGGCCCGGGGCTCAATCGAGACCCTAATCCAGCGGATTCCGAGGAGACGGACGTACATGGATTCTGGAGCTCGTCAAGGCTTTTATTGTTGTTGCTCTCATTCATTTGGTTGGGTTGTATTAAATACCCGAATTTGCTTTCTTTTTGGTCGGGTTGTATTAAATACCTGAGTTGCTTTATTTTCTGTTTTATTATTTCTGCTTTTATTTCTGCCTTTATTTCTGCTTTTTACCGCTTTCATATCTGCTATATGCCTCTTGCTTCCCTATGCCATGAAACCGGACTTAAGTGAACTTCAACCTAACTGTGTGTGCTTTGGCTTTCATTAAAACCGGATAAAGTGAATATGATAAAATGGAATACAAATAAAATTGAAATGCCAAACCCAATCTCTGAAGAAATTCGGGCTGCTTTCCCTCAGCAAGAAGGCTTGGGTTTATTTTTCCTGGCTTGTCTAAGTTACTCAATTGAGTTAGCTAGATAAGTCGGGTGGCGACTCCATACCATTTTCTCGACGCGATCTTTCTAGGTCCTGTAGGCCAACCATGGGATCTATACTTTTGAGAGCAAGTACCACGGCATTTCACATCGAACAGCGTGCAGTACTCCCACGTCTGGGATGTGCTACTCTCACACCTAGTTAATTGCAAACCCCCTTCTCCATATACTAAGAACATATCCTTAGTTCTTCTCAAGTACGTGACGAGATTCTTGATAGCCCACCAGTGTTCCTCTCCATAACTGGATTGGAACCTGCTTGTGACACTTAAAGAGAATGCCACTATTGAACCTGATGTTTTGGATTTTCATACAAGTCCCCCCGATTTCAATCCTAGTTTGCACATATGCCTTTGAACTTCCTCTAAGTGTTCTAGACATGCGGTGCATATTACATTTCACTCGTGGAAGGTGATGCATATAGGGTCATAAATGTTATGTAAGGCGTATATAGCACTACATGCTACGTATATAGCAAAGATATGTGTTTGGTAAGTAGCCTTTTTTGAGCCAAATCTAATATGCACCATATCATACAATGTCTTAAGAGACCAAATTATGCTCATTAGACATGCAGTGTATGTTACATTTTGCTTTTATGAGGCAGCATATATAGGGTCAAAATGCTATGTAAGGTGCATATAGCTTAAAATGTTTGGAAATCCCATATTGCCAATGAGATTTCTTATACCCTAACACCTCCCATTATAAATATGACCCTTAGGCTCATGAAAACTGGTCCAAAAATTGAAGAAATACCCCTAAACTTTGCCAAAATTCACTCTCACTTAATTAAACACTTGATTAATTAATCAATCTAGGTTTTTAGTGACTAATTAACCTTAGTTAAGTCCCTAAACATGTTTGGAAATCAAGATCTACAAGTTCAACCTACTATGGTGAGTTAAATGTCTATTTTCTCTCCATTTTCTTCTTGATTTGGCTATGGATCTCTGATTTTTGGGTTATTTCTTGATGATTGGCTTCAATCATGCATGTTTGATGATTACTAATACTTATTTATGATCTAAATAACTTGTTATTGCTTTAAATTTGCCAATATTTATCTCAAATCGTGTGTTTTTACCTAAAAACATGATTTTTAAAAAAATTTTTCTACTATGTTAGATGCATATAGCACTATATGCGCCTCACACAACCTATATGCTGTGAATGTAGCATGACATGCATCACATATAGCCTCGAGTTTTTCCAGATAATCATATTTTTCTCCCAATTTCACTCATTTCTCAACCCAATATGATAATCCCAACAATATTAAAGGCTTCCCAATAGTTCTAATGTTATAGATCTATCATATATTGTCCATATCTAATTAATTTCAGCCTTAAAATTAATTTTTCAAATTAAATGCTCATTTAATTTATTTACTTGTGATTTAATTGCTTGTTTGTGCCTTAAATGATTTGCTATTACTATTAAATTTGCTGGGATTTTGCCTTGGATTGTTTTTTTATTGAAAAACATGATTTTTTCATGAATTTTCTCTGCTATGTAAGGCACATATAGCACTACATGCACATCATATAGCCTATATGTTGCACATATAACACTACATGCTGCACATATAGTTTGTATTTTTGCTAGAAAATTGTATTTTTCACCTAATTTTTGACCTAATTTAATGTTTTTAGTAACATTTGATGCTTGACAATAGCTCTAATGAATTAATTTTATCATATTTAATTATATTTAATTAATTTTAGCCTAAATTATGATATTCGATAGGACTGACCTCAATCAGTTGAGTTGCTATCTCCAATTGAATATCAAAATTAATTTTCTTGATTTAATTCATGGATTTATGATATTCGATAGGACTGACCTCAATCGGTTGAGTTGTTATCTCCAATTATTGTTTGTGTGATGTTAATGACTCTTGATTCATTGTGTCATGATAGTTCAATAATAATTTTGCTTAAAATTATTCATATTCTAATAATTTTCATAATTTGGCTCGTGTTAATTCACTTTGCATGATTGTTGCCATTACATTAATTAGACTTCGACTCTTGATTCGTGCCTTCACATAGCATAGAATTAGTCGATCAAGTCCTAAATTTCATTTGCTACTAACAAGTTTGCTTGTTTATTTTGCATTTTTACTTATGCATTTTCAGCTCATGCTACCCGAGGTTGGAATTTTTGTGAAGCAATTGAGACATTACTTAATGTCTTAGATTTTTGTACACATGAAAATCCTATGTAATAGAATAGTTTTATTCCCCATTTTGTATAATTTATTACTAATTCCATCTTGTATCCCCTATTTCCTTCGATCCCTTTCACCAACCTTTTTAAGGTTTTATTTCATGGATGGATTTTATTATATTCATCATAATATATATACCATGTCACATACCACATCACACACAACTATGTCATGTCATGCATATGACACATCATGATACATACCATATCATATGCCATTACATCATGCTATATCATTTTTACTATGTTACGTTATTATGTCATGTTATACGCTATTATGCCATGTCACATCACATGTCATATTGCCTGCCATATCACATGCCATATCGCCTGCCACGTCACATGCCATGTCAAATGCCATTTCCCATATATATCACTTTGCTATATCATGTGTATGCCATGTCATTCTACTATATCATTACTTCATATATCATACATGTTCCATGTCATCCAAATGCCATATAACATTATATGTCATTCTATTTGTTATGTTGTGCCTTGTTTATCGCTATAACATGCCACGCTATGTAATTACTATTATGTTCTTGCTTGCTTACTTGCCGAGGGTAATTAATTCTAATTATAATAGTAAAATCAATTTTAAAAACTAATAGAAATAGATCTTTGCCACCTAAACCCATCTCTATAGGATTTAGCTAAGCACTCATGCTATGGGTCGATTGAACCAATCCAGAACCATTTGGTGGTGACTCCCTTGCAACTCTTTTAAGTCTGTATCATTCCTTAAGGTAGGCCCCTCAAGAAGTCTATGCTTTTGTTCTAAGTGTAACCTTAGTTTGTGAGTCTTGCAAGCCTTGCTCTGAGCGATGGCAGAAACTATGTGCTCATAATGGCAACTCCATTGGGGATACACTATGAAAGAGTGGTGGCATCTAAGAGTTTCCATATCAATTTTCCCATCATAGTTGGATTAATTGTATGTATCATAACATAGTTTGCATCTGTACGCACCACCCTTATCCCATTTCAAGTCGGTGATTATGGGTAAGTGAGTAACTTGGACCCCATTCGACTCCTAATGAAAATGAATCTACCTTCACCACTCGTTACCTTGTATTGTTGACCGTTGATGATTCCTGACAGATAAATGCTAGGTATAGTCCTATATCGATGATTCCATTTAGTTCGATAGGTTATGCACAATGTGGTAGGGGACTTTAGCCTATTCTTACAGGACTAAAAGCCTATATAGTTAACCATAGCAACATTCTGAACTAGGACCCTACATTTACATGCTATATGGATCTATGTCCTATCGTATCAGTAGATTTGCTTGAACCTGACCTATTTTCTACACTCGTATTAGTTTGCTAAGAGTCAAAATCCTTTCACGATTCTATATGGTTGCAAACCTCATGCCTATTCCATAGGCATTCTCTTATCATAATAATATGATCATGCATGTATTACTCTACTAAGAGTCAAAATCCTTTCATGATTCTGTATGGTTGCATACCTCATGCCTATTCCATAGGTATTCTCTTATCATAACAATATGATCATGCTTGTATTACTCTGCTAAGAGTTAAAATCCTTTCCTGATTCTATATGGATGCATACCTCATGTCTATTCCATAGACATACTCTTATCATAACAATATGATCATATCTGTATTGCTCTGATAAGAGTTAGAATCCTTTCATGATTCTATATGGTTGCATACCTCATGTCTACTCCATAAACATGCTCTTATCATAGCAATATGATCATGCCTATATTGCTCTGCTAGAGGTCAGGATCCTTTCATGATTCTATATGGTTATACACCTCATGCCTATTCCATTAGCATTCTCTTATCATAACAATATGACCATGTCAAAATATTATCCAATTCTCACCATAATCCCTTATATGATTAGATAATGATCACCCTTTTGCTTGCCCCAAATGAGAGAATCAAGCTTTGAGTTCCCAGTGTAACTCTAGGCTAGTATCCTACCTAAGAGATATTGAACTGACCTATCTTTATGGAGGTATAAGGGTGGTAAGGAGCACTTCTGTATGCTATATGTTTACTAACCATTTTTGTGTTTTCTGTCTAACACACATACATGCATGTTCATGTAATTTTCTCTAACAAATTTCCTTTTATAGCCATAATGTTGTATGTTTCCTAACATAGGTCATGTATACATCTTATGTGTCGCATCACATGCATACCAATGTATACATATGCTAATCAACTTTATTTTATAGCCATAACGTTGGATGTTTCCTAGCATAGTTCATGCATACATCCTACATGTTGCATCAGGTACATCGCATGTAATCCTATATGCATTCTCATGCATCCATGTTGACTCTCTCTATCATGTATAGACCATGTCATACTCACAGCCAGCTAGAAATATCACATCAACATCAGACACTCCTGCCTCAGTGCTAGATGATGCCTCACTTGTCGTAGTTCAAAAGCTCATTGATCAATCTATGACCAACCTTTTGAATAATGACTTCAAGTCTCTACGGTAATAGTAGATTCAGGAGGCACTCAGTTCTAGAGATTTCATCACCCCACTAGCTCTTATGAAGGATAAGAGGAAAGGTGTCAATGTGTATGATGTTGAGATTGATGATGATGTCTCACTCTATATGCATAACATTTGCAAGTCTGAGACCTCTAGTTTAGAGCAAAAGATAGAACAGTTGCAATCTATCATGAAGACCAAGGGCATGCGGTCTGATCTTAACTTTGATGAGTTCTTTGTTTGAGCCATTAAGGGGCTACCTGCCAAGTTTAAGCTCCCAGATGTTCCTAAGTATAGTGGGGTTAAGGATCCAAAAAATCATTTGAAGAGTTACACCATAATGATGAGCACTACAGACTTTTCAAATGAGTAGATAGTCTGACTCTTCTTAATTCCTTTGGAAGGACCATCACTGGCTTGGTATCATAGTCTCAATAAGGCAACCATGACCAAGTGGAAACCTCTTTGTACTACTTTTTGTAAACCATATGGGTTCAAGTCTCGATTTGATGTTACTCTAATGAATCTTGAAATGGTTAAACAGAAAACCAATGAGTCATTCATAGATTACTTTAGCCGGTGGATGGACAAAGTTGCACTAGTTAGATAGAAACCATCTAAGTCAAACATGATTAACAAGCTTATTATGGGGTCACTGCCACTATACCAAGATAAACTAAAATATCAAACATTCCACACCTTTAAGGACATATATTTTGTTGGTCAATAGATTGAGTAGACCGAGGGTAAAAAGAAGGAGCCTTCCTTTCTAAAACCTAAAGCTACCACACACACTCAAACATAGTAAAAATGCCACTACATTAATGCCTTGCAAACATTAAATCCCATACTCTGAAACACCACCCCATCCCTGAAGTAGTCAAATCTTGGGATGCCATTTTCTAAATTTTTTGAGCATCTCCTCAAAGCTAAACTCATTAAGCCACTTAACCCAAACTTCCAAACACCACCCCCAGCATTGATAGATACCAAAACCTACTACTATCACCATCAGTATCATGGACACAACACTGATGACTGTTGCTCTTTTAGGCAGGTCATTCAAGATCTCATTGATTCTGATGAACTTGAGGATCCCTAGAAATCCAAACCATCAACCAAGATAAACCCATTGCCTAACTACCATAAGGCTAACCTCACATACATGCTCCAATCAGGGTTACCAAAATCCTTAGTTCTTAAATCCTTCTCTCCCCTTGGTAGTGAGAAGATTGCTAAGCTACCTACTATCAGCTTTCGGCCCGATAGTAGGTTTGATATTTATGCCATTGACATATGGTATGATAGTTTAGAGGATGAGTCTATAGTTACTCAAGGTTCCTCTAAGTCTGAATCATCAGAGGATCAGGGTTCTAAGAAAGGCAAGTCGGCCATAACTTTAAAGGAAACTAAGCCAACACCTATACCATCCAAGTAGCAGAAGGGGTTAAGTGCTAACAAGATGTTCTCTTAAGTCCGTAACATGACCCATAGTGGTAAGGTGTTCACTTTTCCTAATCTTAAGAAAAAACCTAAAGCTCTGAAAAAGCTGATTGAGGCTATAAGGCTGGTTCGAGCAATGTTTCAGCTCCACAACTAGCTAATAAGGTTACTTAGCCTGATAATGTTATTGTCAAGTAATTGAAAAGACACAAGCTAATATTAGCAACTAGGGCTTGGTGCTATCCTGCCAACAACATTGATAAGCCATCATCAAAGCACTCTCTAGCATGAGAATTTCTCCCTCTACCTCCGCCTTCAGCATGAAGAGCCAGTTGGTGAATCAGAAATTATAATCTAATATGATTACTTTCTCTGATGCATATTTATCAGCTAAAAGTATTCATCATTACAAGGCACTCCTCATTAGAGTGCATATCATGAATTTCCCCACTCTTTATGTCATGGTAGATGATGGTTCTAGTATTAATATCCACCCTCTCAAGGTATTGCCCAAGCTTGGAATCCAACCTTTAGACTTGAAACCATTCAAGACTATCATTAGGGCTTATGATGAGTCTAAACGGGAGGTTACCAGTACCTTCACTACTACTGTTATAATCGGGCCAATCAAATCAGTGGTGGAGTTTATAGTTCTTAACATTCTAGTGCCATTTACTTTGCTATTGAGCCAACCATGGTTCCATCCCTTGGAATATGTGTCATCCACCTTATACCAGAAAATCAAGTTTTCATATGATGAGGGTATGGTTACTGTTGCAAGCAATGATGAGATTACCCCAGCCTGCATTAGAGAGGATATACCTCTCATGACTGGTTTCCAAATCACCGCCATCGGGGAGCCTGAATCATACTCATACCAACTGAGTCCCGCTATTGAGAATGTGTTGCATAAAATGAACTTTATACCTAGTAGAGGTTTAGGCTAGTATCAGCAAGATCTGGTAGAATTTGACATCCCTACAGCCATATGGGAGGAGAGATACTACATTGGGTTTGATCCTAATATTTCAGATAAGCTGGAAGGGTGCAAGGTAGTTGCCTTCATCCAGGGAGATGTAACATGACCATGCTTACGAGTTGCTTAACTCAGATGATTTCTTTGACTAGTAGTTCACCATCTTTAGATATCTGTGATCTATCAGCCTTGACAGTAGTTGAGAAGGCAACTACTACTTCTTACACCATCAACCCTGATGATGCTTTTTGGATCTTTGGTGATATTATTGATCTCACCATCGGTCACCTTAAGCTAGAACCTGCCAAAATCATTACACTGAAAGCTAAGCTGTAAAACTTAGACATGGAGGACCTGCTGCTTTCAAAGGTCTATAAGGACATTACTACTATAGTGGATAGCACCTTTGATGAATTACTATATGAGGACATTGATATCCTAATTGATGTTTTATTCAATGATGATGTAATCTCATCTAAATATAATACAATGAAGAATAACTTTTCTTATGTTTGTGATGTGTACTATGGTGGCCTTGTGCATGAACATGAGCATTACATGAGTATTTTTGACATTAACACATCATGCATTGAAAATGTTAACATTAACATAAGTGACAGGCCTTGTCTACTCCAGATTGCATCAGACTTGACCTATAAAGAAAGAATAAAAATAATCAGAGTATAAAAAAGCATTTAAAAGCCTTTACTCTAGGCTATGAAGACATGTCGGGTGTCAACAGAACTATTATAGAATAGAGAATTCTGATCAAGCTGGTCAAATAAAAGTTACGATGTCTTTGACTAGAACGGGCTTAGAAGGTTAAAGAGAATGTCAAGAAGTAGTTGGATGCCAAGTTCCTTGAAGTGTTCGACTACCTTGAATGATTGGCCAACATGGTTCCAGTTCCCAAGAAAGATAGCAGAGTCAGGGTCTGTGTAGACTACATGGATCTAAATAAAGCATGCCCAAAAGATGATTTTCCTTTACCTCATATTAATGTGCTGGTCAATAGTGCAGCTGCTAGTGTTATATATTCTTTCGCTAATAGATTTTCTGAATACAACCAAATTTTAATGGCTATTGCTGATATGATGAAGATAGCTTTCACCACAGAATAGGGGACCTATTACTATAAGGTCATGCCCTTTGGCTTGAAAAATGCAAGTGCTACCTATCAGAGAGCTACAACAATCTTATTATACAATCTAATCCATAAGGAGGTCAAAGTCTATATGGATGATATGATGGTGAAGTCTCCCACCAGAGAAGAGCATCTAGTTGCTCTTGATAGATTTCTCATACGATTTGAGAAGTACAGGTTCAAGTTGAATCCGAAGAAGTGCACATTTGGGGTGACATCTAGCAAGCTATTGGGTTAACCATTATTGCTTTATCTAGCATTAGAAGAAGAATCAATGGGTGTAATAATGGCTCAAGTGGATAAATCTAGAATCGAGCATGTTGTCTACTACTTAAGTAAGAAGCTATTACTAATAGAATGCAAGTATAACACTATTGAGAAGCTGTGCATGGCTATGGTCTAGGTCACCAAGAAACTCAAATACTACTTTTAATCATACTAAGTTTAGGTGATCTCTAAGGTTGACCCCATGAAATACTTATATGAAGCTCCTTTACTAGTAAGGAAGCTTACTAGGTGGTTGATCCTATTATCAGAGTTTGATGTATAATACATCACTAAAAAGGTGATCAAGGGTAGAGTAATTGCCAAATTCTTAGCATATAAGCCGATGGGTGACTCTAAAACCTTTGAGCTGGACTTCTCGGATGAGCACTTGGGGGTAGTTGATGTCCAAAGATGGCAATTACACTTTGACAATGTAGTCAGTAAAAGAGGTACAGGTATAGGGGTTATGATAATCACTCCTAAAGGTAAACTGATTATGCTTTCGAAGTGACTAAGCTTTCCAACCACCAACAATATGGCTGAGTATGAAGCAGTTCTACTTAGGCTTAAAGCATTACTAATGATTGGTACCCAAGATATGGAGATATTCGATGATTTAATGCTTATCATTCATCAATCCACCATCAAGTGGGATGTCAAAGAAGAAAGACTTAAGCCTTATGTTGAATACATTAAGCTCATAATTTGCAATTTCAACTCACATCAATTTATTCACACTTTGTGTGATGAGAATCAGATGATGGATGCCTTAGCCACACTGGCTTCAGTTTGTGAATGACCATAGTATCAAATTCAACCTATATTCATCTAGCAGTCAAGGATTCCTTGCTATGAAAGAGAATAGGTTATAGCATTAGACTAATAAGATGAGTATTCCATAGTATGTAGATATCATAATTTTTTTAAGAATCGGTGCTTATCCAGAAGAAGCTAATAAGACTGACAAGCTAGCTTTATGAAGGATAGCAGCTAACTTTACCTGGCATTAGGGTGTTCTTTATAAAAGAACAGTTGATGGTCTATAACTTTGATGTATTTCAGGGAAGGAGATTGAATCAGTCATCCAAATAATACATGTAAGCATATATAGGTCCCACCTGAATGGATTCACTCTTTATAAGAAGATCCTATGTCAAGGCTATTTTTGGCTTACCATGGAGACAGACTACATACAGTTTATATAGAGATGTCATGAATGCCAAATTCACAGGGATCTGAGTCATAGACCATCGATTGAATTGCATAATTTGATAACACCTTGGCCATTCTCAGCTTGGGGAATTAACATCATGGGTGAGATCCATCCTAATGCTTCTAATGGACATCAATACATATTGGTAACTATTGACTACTTCTCGAACTAGGTGGAGGAAGAATCCTATAATAAACTAGGGGCAAAATAGGTTTCCAAGTTTATAGAGAGAAATCTCATATGCCGTTATGGGATACCATATCATTTGGTATCTGATAATGGAGTGCAGTTCTAAATCCAAGTGGCCGACATGCTAGAAAGATATGGGATTGAGTACAACCGATCTTCTCCATATTTCCCTCAAGCTAATGAGGCAATCAAAGTGGCTAATAAGATGATCAAGCGGATCTTAGCCAAAATAATGCAAACTTACAGAGATTGACATGAGTAGTTGCCATTTGCTTTATGAGGTTATAGAACTATTGCAAGAAGTCCTACCGGTGCCACCCCTGTCACATCCTCGCTTTTGGCACACACTGTTAGTATATACGTATGATGTGCTATGATTTGTACGTGTTGAATTTGGATGATGATGTGAATTTAAATATTTGAATTATGAATTTATATGAATTATGCATGCTATGATAAATAAATAATATGCGTTATGATATATGATTTTATGGAGAAATGATGAGAATTTTACGAGACCACTGAAAAATGGTCGATCGTATTATACTATACAATAATAATTAAATGTATCATCGAAAGGATGATTTAACGACTTGAAGTCAATAATAATTCAAGAGATATGATATTGATAATATTCAATGAGAATAAAATATCGAGTACGCTTAAAATAATTAAGCATCATTAATCATGATAAATAACGAGTCGTATAATTAATCGATCGTATACAATAAGATACATAAATTATTCCATACGTATATGAATCATACGTATAAACATTTGAGAATTAATATGAAGTTTAAATATATTAATTAAGAACATAAATTCATGATATCGTATAAATTCATACGAGTACAAATAATTTACACGAATAGAATATATACGTATATACGAGTGTATATACAATATGAAATAATTAAATGCGCATGAATGCATAATTGAATTATGAATTATTAATAATATACATAATTGATAATTATGTATAATTAAGGAAATTATAATAACTACATACGTATAAATTATATACGTATAATATGAATGAAAATACAAATTTGTATTTAATGGAATTATTAAATTAGTATTATTTTTGGACATTGAGGATAGTATTATTTTATGTAAAGTGGATTGATGATGTAGGATAATAAGGAATAAAATTAAATGAAAAAGGAAATGAATTATGTGGATATTTGCATTATTTTATTAGAAAACAAGAAATAAATAAATAATGGAATATTGGAATATTGGATTATTGAAAATTGAAAAATGATATTTTAAATGGTATGGAATATTATGATAGTGGAGTGGTATTTTAATGGTATATTGATATTTGTAAGTGGAGGATGGAATATTGTGTTAGTGGGAGGTAAGAGAAATATTATTTTATTTGGTAGTGGAAAAATATGGAGGATGGTATTTTAATAAAATATTGAGTATGAGGTATGTATTGAAGTATCAATTGAGTATTTATACATTAAATGAATGATGATTGGAGGATTTTAAGTTAAATACGTATAGAAATATGTATTGGAGGGTATTAGGGGTTAGAATATGGTTTTGAGGGTGTATTAAGTTGTCATATAGATGCCTTAAGTGTCCTAGACCATTTTATACAAAATATACTTTCCATTTTGACCAAAATACACATTTTTCTCCTTCATTTCTCATTTGGACGAATGTCACTCTCTTTCCTCTATCCATTTTCCATCTTTATTCAACTTTCTTATGCTTTGTTCTTCATGTTCTTCATTTCTACCAAAAGAAAAAAATCAAAAGACATCATCTAATCTTCATCTTTTCTACTAAAACCTTATGTTCTATGATATTACTACATGTTAAGATAATATACAAGTCAAGAAACCTTCATTTATTATTGATCTTCTTCAAGGCCGAATTGTTTGAACATTGGAGGTTCAAAACTGCAAGTTTCTTCTAATTTTTCAAGGAGGCCGAATTGTATTGATCTTCAAGCTACCAAAAAGCAAGTTTATTCTTCATTTCCCTAAGTTCTAAGTGTTGGCCGAATCATTTTAAGTTTATTACTTAAGTTTGTAGCTTGAAATACAAAGATCATCCACTTTATTAAGTAAGCCACAATGTTCTTTGGTTATTTATTTTTGTTTTTGGATTCAATCTAACCATTAGCTCATGTTCATGTCATGAAGGTCTTGACATTTCATTTGGAAGGTTAAAAACGCAAGGATCTAACTTTGGAGTGCGGGTTTGAGTTGGTTGTGATTGGTAAGTGTTGGTAAGTTTAGTGGAGTTAAGGATTTTAATGATTTATGATTTTATGATGGTATTTCCTTAATGGCCAAATTATTTTAAGATAGAATATGTGTTTTTATTTAGTTGATTGATGTATTAGATGATGATTAAGCTTGTAATAAATCATGAATAAAATGGGTGTGTTGAGTGGGTGTGTGTGTGATGATGATTTTATGTTTGGATGAATTAAACATGAAGAAAATAATTAAGGATGGTCAAAATTAAAAGATGATTAAGGAAAATGGATAAAAATAAAAAATTTAAGTTTAAGATGTAATTTAAAGTTAAGTGACAAATATGAATTTTTGATGAATTTGGTATGAATGTTCATAAGTGTTCTTAAGGTGTTCTTGAGATGTTCATATGAAAAAGTTGTACAAATATGAGTTTGATTTAGTTTTGATAAAAATTGGAATATGGAAGTTGTTTCTGATTAATTAATTAATTTGATAAAAAATAAATATTTAAGATATGATTTAATTAAAATATTGAGTTGTGGAATTTGGAATTTTAATGTAGTGGGATTTAAAAGTATGATTAAAATAAGTTAATGGAATGTTATTGGAAACATAAAGAATATGCTTGGTTTAGTGGAATTGTTAGTGGATGGAAAATAATAAAATATGAGTAAGTGGGATTTGTAAAGGAATAAATAATAAAATATGGAATGATTAAGTTAGTGGAAAATAAAATATATAAAGGTTGGTTAAGTTGAGTTAAAATAAGATATTTGAATTAATGGAATGTGAGTAG
>CANYBF010406684.1:0-31265 GCA_948192965.1 Dalechampia spathulata
GATAAAGTGAAGATGATAATACGGAATACGAATAAAATCGAAATGCCGAACCCAATCTCTGAAGAAATTCGGGCTGCTTTCCAACACAGGAAGGCTCGGGTTTACATTTTCCTGGTTTGTTTAGTTGCTCAATTGAGTTGATCAAATAAACCGGGTGGCGACTCCATTTTCTCGACGCGATCTGTCTAGTTCCTGTAGTAACTCAGGGGTCTATACTTTCGAGAGCAAGCACCACGGCATCTCACGCCGAACAGCATGCAGTGCTCCCACGTCCGGGATGCGCTACTCTCACAATAGCATACTATATAAAGATAGAAATAAATACCATAAAAGAATCCACTATGACTTTTCTTGTATCAAATACTATTTTGTATGTCATTACTCTATGTACGTCTTTATATAAGCATAACTATAATGCATTCATCATTTCATCCATTGTATTTTTATGATATATGAATGATAATGTATGTCTATAGGAATGCATTTATGCTTTGCATTCTTCCTCTGATTTTCTTGTAACTTTTCTTTTCTTTTCTGTATGATTGTGCATAATTTCGTAATGGATCCATTTCTCTATGTACCAGTACTGTATCATTCTTTGGTTTCCATAGGAGCATAACATTTCTCTATGGTTCTATGATAGGAACCTATACTATATAATTCTATCAAGGGAATCGATAATAACTATATGATTCCATCAAAGGAATCGATAATAGTTGTGTGACCTAGTACACTTTCACTGAACTTTGCTCTATGTATCACTTTCTTTTCCCCCTTATATCCTTTGTATGATATGTCATGAATATGCCTTTTATGTATGGATGATTCATGACATGGTACATAATTGATGCTTTAATGATCGTATGTAATGATGATCATGTGATACCATTTATAATATAAACTCAATAAGTTGCTATTATAAGCCATCAAGCGAAAATTCATCATTTTAAGGCCCTATGTAGGGTCATAAAGTGAATAGTATAAATATGCTACCGTTTTGCCCTTATCGATAGCTCTCAGAGAAGTATGAGTCTCATCCGTTAAACCTGTAGCATTTTCATTTTACATTCACTTAGTAAAGTTATTCATATATTGTACTTGACTTATCATCTTTAAGAATCCATAATCATTCCTGACATGTAGCCACTATTCAACTTTGATTAATAATGAGCATATAAGCACAATTCCATCTTATAACATTTCATACTTCATAATTAGGGGTCATACATGCCTTTCGGCCAACTTAAGTTCTTGAATTATAACATCATCCATTATGTGTGTTTATGTATCATTGACTTTTATTTACATATATAATTAGCCAATATTCACATACATACCATTACACACCTTTGCATTTAAGTACAAGGACATATATAAGTCATACACATGCATATTGGTAAGTAAGTCAAGTATTTGGAACATTATACATGTTATGCAAATCTCCTTCTTGCTTGTTTGTCAAAAAAGTTATAGCAAAATTTTCAATCCTCAATGTAGAGGATCTTCAAACTATCCACACAAGCAATAGGAATGATTAGTAATCAATATTACTTGTTTTGTTTTTGAGACTACTAAAACAAAACAAAGAAGAATATATGAAGAAAAGATGAATTTGATTTTCTTCTTAATCTCCAATCAAAAATCAAATTTATCTTTTTGTTCTTGAGCTTTGAATGGCTTAGGATAAATAGAGGAAAGAGGCAGTAAAAATTCCTTATTCTGTAACCCTAAAAGCTGTGTCAGACAACTTATAAAAACCTAATTAGGTTTTTAGGTTACTTAAGTCATATGCATACGCATGTCACATGCTTTAGGCATATGACTTGCATATGCATGACTTAAAATCCCTCCAAAAACACATGATAATTATATGCCCTTTTCTTTTTGACTTATAACACATGAATAAGTCATATGACACTCACATATGGACCAATTCATGTCCAAGCCCACATATGACATGCATATAGAACATGCCATCTTAGATTACGTGTATCTTGCATTCTACTTATCAAATTTAAATGATCTTGGTATCAAATCGAAGCTCTTTTCATGCTCTTTCAAATGAACATGAAAGATTGAGGTTGTTATATAACCATGAAATATTATCTCATCAACATCCATTCATGATTATCATTCATCTTACTTTTAGTGTGCGACCTTTTGGGTTCTTGACATATTGGCAACATATGAATATATTATTAAACTCCATTTCATAATATCTTATGTAAACCAAGAGTGGTGTCTAGTCACACATCATGACTACCCAAATGTCAAGAGGTCATTAGTTTAACTACAACCCTTCCATATCAGATTCCATGCAATAAACTCCTTTTAGCATCCACTATCTCATTTAGGTTTGAGTATGGATTAATGTCAACTCAATGCATAATTAAGTGTGTTAGATCATACCTTAAATTTGATATGTCATGTACCATAATTTTTATTCCTAAAACACCCTTATGAAACTCATTCACAATAAGCATTCTACTCTAGCTAGAGATTATTGAATAAAGAATATTACATGAGTCAATGAGATAAAACCCCTATATTTAATATGGAGTGGTAAATCCTTTATTAATAAACAAATACCTTCAACTACTTCATACTATATCCAACCTCCAAGTTATGAATGCCTCCTAAAGAGGAATAAAATATAGAAGTCAAAATATAATGATCCATAATTAAGATAACCTTGTTATCTCAAGTCTTAAGGATACTTGCATTATTGATATGAGTGAGATATATTTTACAAACATAGATTAATCATCCATATGAAAATCTCATTGGCAAGGCCTCTAATGAGTTAGTCATAAACTGTCCATCCACATGTTCATTTTAGACAACTCTTGTCATGGTGAATGAGAATCATCCCAAAAGGAAGTATAACATATACTGATCTTAACCGTATTAATAATATCCATTCTTATTAATATATTGATCAGAGATAATTTAGATATTGAACATTTGCATACAATAAGAATCTTATTTCATAAACTCTTTATGAATTCCCTTGTACTGTTCCAATATCTTGAAATTCATTATTTAATCAATAATCTTTCAAGCAAACTGAATAATGAATAATGTCTTTTATTGATAAATTATTCAATATTAAATTACAACAAAACATGATACTCTAGAGCATACACTTACACCCCAAATGCGCTTAAATTTAATAGGAAATTGGCTTTGACAGTGGTTGGTAGAGATGCTAATGCATATATTATAGTTGGATTGATTAAAATTGTTTACATATCCTCTTCCTTTCAGGCAGAGGCAAAAGCTTTGCTTTTAACAGTACATCTGACAATCTTTTTAAAGGCTTTAAATTGTATTTTTGAGAGTGATTGTAAAATCCTGATTGATACTCTAAATTGCTCATTTGAATAGGTTGATTGGTTACTTGACGCTCAAGTTTCCTGTATCCGAAAAGAGATTGCTAAATGTCCTTCTTTTACTGTTATTTTTGTGCATAGGTATGAGTTGCTGACAAAATGGCAAAACTTGCCCTTAATTATATGCTTCATGCCGACTGCATTTCCAGGTGGGTATAGATTTTTCATATATGTTTTCTTCTGTTTAATATCAATTGCTATTTGGTCAAGAAAAAAAAAACCGTTTTCCACGGTACAAAATGTCTATCATATTTCATAAAAAAATATTTAGATTTTTTTATAAATTATATTTAAAATATAAAGAATAAATATTATATCAATTTAATTTTATATAATCATTATAAATAAAATCAATTATTAAAGCAATTTAAATTTTAAGTTTTATACTTTTCATACTATCCATTAATGCTCATTTAAAGAATTATATGGAATATTTTAAGAAAAAACTGAACTGTCACAATTTAGTTAGATTTTTCATTAATTATATATATATATATACACATATATATATTTATTATTCATTTATAATAAAAATTTCAATAAATTAAAACAAAATATACTTTTAGTAAATTATACAAATATATAGCGCCCGTTGAACTTTGAACTTTTAAATAATACGTTTGCATTTTTAATCAATGGATATAATTAAATATTTTTTAATTGATTATCTTATTGAACATGTTCTGATATGATTTAATAAAAATAATTATCTATTAAAAACTATTCATATAAAATCTTAACTCATAAGATAATTACTAATTAATTACAGTACTATTAAAAAAAACTAATATTAAATAATTAGACTCAAGTAATAATACACTTCTTACTTCTAAATCCAATCCCACCACATATATAATATGATCAAATTTAACTTTGGTCAGAAAATGTATATGAAAATATCATTTATTTTATTAAATTAAATAATAACATTAATTTGATATATTCTAATGCATTGTATAAAATATTGATTAAATTACTTACAAATCAATAACATTATTAATATCATACTACATAAATTTTTTAATTTTAGGCATGAAATCTTAAACTCATGTAAGTTATTTTGAGATAAAATTAATAAAAATATGATAGTTCAAATTTGTTTCTAATATAAAAATTAATAAAATTTTAGCCGAAATTATAATAATTTCCAATATACATGATACAAAAATTATAATTTGGATATTTTATCTGAATAAATAAGAATTCATGATCAAATTAAAAAATTTGATAAAAAATTCAGATATTATATATATATATATATATATATATATATATATATATATATATTAGAGTATTGTCTTAACTGAAAAATCAAACATTCAAGGTAGGTCATGTCATGTTTTGATCCATAATAAATTAATATATATAATATAAAACAAAAGCACACTAGAGGGATAAGATCGGTTTTGTCTTCTACATGAATTTAGTGGAAGGACATTATTTCTTACAATTGTTTGATAATGAAATTGGGCATTTAATAGCCATACTCTTAGGTAGATGCATAAAACACATAATGAAACATTAATTAAGCCCAACTGTAATTTCATGCTATTCTCATCCACTCATCGTCTTCTTTTAACCTACTTTTGGTTCAATATATCTTTACCAACTGCTGTCATCCTTTCTTCTCGTGCACATAACCAAACAGCTCAAATGGCCTTACCGACCTCTTTTCTTGTCCCTTGCTATCCTTTCTTCTTTACTCTTCTAGCCTTCTTCATCGTTTTCTTGTTTTTATTCAAAACCAAATCTAAACGTATACATTTGCCACCAGGACCACCAGGTTGGCCTATTGTGGGCAACCTTTTTCAGGTTGCTCGATCTGGGAAACCGTTTTTCCAATATGTACATGATTTGATTCCTATATACGGTCCAATCTTTACCCTGAAGATGGGAACAAGAACACTTGTAATCCTTTCTGATGCCAAGTTAGTCCATGAAGCACTTATCGAAAGGGGTTCTCTGTTTGCCACCAGACCAAGTGAAAACCCTACAAGAACTATCTTTAGCTGCAACAAATTCAGCGTCAATGCCGCCATTTATGGCCCTGAGTGGCGGTCGTTGAGGAGAAACATGGTTCAGAATATGCTTAGCTCAAGCAGGATTAAGGAGTTCCGTGATATAAGAGATGGTGCAATGGATAAACTCATTGATCGGCTTAGAACTGAAGCTGAAGCGAACGATGGAATTATCTGGGTACTTAGAAATGCAAGATTTGCTGTTTTCTGCATACTTTTAGCTATGTGTTTTGGACTTGAAATGGATGAAGAAACAATCGTTAAAATGGATCAAGTAATGAAATCAATCTTGATTGTTCTTAATCCAAGAATTGATGATTTTCTTCCAATTCTAAGTCCATTTTTCTCCAAGCAAAGGAAGGAGGTGTCTCAAGTAAGAAAACAGCAGCTTGAGTTTATGATTCCCTTGATCGAAAAGCGAAGGCAAGCGTTCAAAAACCCAGGTTCTGATTCTAAAGCAATATCATTCTCATACTTAGACACCCTTTTCGACCTAAAAATCGAAGGCCGGAAATCATCCCCAACAGATCCGGAGCTTGTAACCCTATGCTCGGAATTCCTCAACGGTGGCACTGACACCACCGCGACCGCCATCGAGTGGGGCATTGCGCAGCTTATTGACAATCCTGATGTTCAAGAAAAGCTATATGATGAAATTAAGAACACGGTTGGAGATAGAACCGTGAATGAAAAGGACGTGGAGAAAATGGAATATCTACAAGCAGTAGTAAAAGAATTATTACGTAAACATCCACCTACATATTTTTTACTCACTCATGCGGTCACTGAGCCAACAAAATTGGGTGGATACGACATTTCAGCCGATACAAATGTTGAAATCTTTTCTCATGCAATAGGGGAGGATCCCAAGATCTGGTCTAACCCGAAAAAGTTCGACCCAGATCGGTTCATTTCGGGCAAGGAAGAAGCTGATATGACCGGAGTGACCGGGGTTAAAATGACACCTTTCGGTGCAGGAAGAAGGATATGCCCTGGCTTAGGTTTGGCAGCTATTCATTTGCATCTGATGATTGCAAGAATGGTTCAGGAATTTCAATGGAGTGCTTATCCACCCGAAACCAAGGTGGATTTTACAGGAAAATTGGAGTTTACTGTGGTCATGAAGAACACTCTTAAAGCCAAAATCAAGCCTAGGGCTTAACCGCTAAGCGGAGCTCTACAAGCCGAGCTATATTTCTTTGGTCAGTAATATATATTTATATATTATAAATTACATATTTATATATATGCAATAACAGTCATATAAATCAATGATTAGCGTGCAAAGATTTTTGGCTTTAATTTTTCCTATTTTCTTGATTTCTAATGATTGTTCTTTTTCAATGTTAATGTAATAAGAAATGGGAGCTACATGTAAAGTGAAAGATTCAATAATAGATTTTTAATAGGAATTAAATATAGTAATAATAATAATAATAATAATAATAATAATAATAATAATGTGTTTTGAAAATACGTTAAATTGTTTTAAGTTCAATGGTAAGATTTGATATTTTTAATTTTTAAAATAACAAATATCTAAGATTATATGATAACTAATAAATTTATATTTTCTAAAGAAAATAATATCCAATAGGGTATTATAATAATTACATATACGAGGTCAGCTTCCAGGTTATCTATACTTCAATTATTGCATCAAAAGAGGAAGATCATAGAAACAGTCCGGTATGCCCTTTTCTAGTCTTGTCAATGGAGCATCGTACATGTGATTCATATAAAAAATACGCATTAGTTTTATATAAAAAAATAATTTAATATTGAAATAAATTTTATAAAGAATTTAAAAATCTCAAAAATAAATTATTTTATTTTTATTCATCTCATCTATGCATATAAAAAATCAAGTTTAAATAAATGTGATATAATCTGCCAAATGATTCAAAAACCATACACGATTTCTAAGGCATGAAAAAAAATTATAAATTATCTGAAAAACTATGACAGCCATTTTTATAGCATTACTTTACTATGAAATTTATTTTAGTTTAATATACAATATTTCATTTTATTTAAATATATTTAATTTTAAACTAACATACAATGTCTTTCTTTTGTTATATATTTATATAATAGTTAATCATCGTATAGATATTTATATATAAAACCTTTTTTAACTAGAGTAGAAATATATTCAATCAAGTATGAAAAGGAGAATTATCCATTTTAAGATTATTTTTATCGTCTATTAATTTTAAATTATTTATATTTTCTGATTAATTAAAATTGAAAACTGTGATAGTTTCTTTTTAGATTATTGGCTACATATGGTTTCAACGACGGCATGGTTATCAGATTTCTTCAATAGAAGGAAATAAATAAAAGGAAAACACGTCTTTCTTCTAAACCATTTTTTCACTTTACCACATGGAGAAGGAAACATGGTTGAGCTGACCACAACCAACCGAAGCTACCAAAAGCAGCCATTTCACCATCAGGTTTCCATTTTTAGGCTATTGTTTGTTAATTTCTTGAAATAAGTATCAATTTACTCCTTCAACTTACAATAAAAGATCAATTTAACCCTTTTAATCTTTTTTTTTAATTTTCCATTAACTTGAACTTTGGCTTAATTTATCCAAGATAACTAAATAATTAAACAAAACAAAAATATTATTTTGACCCCTAAAATTTATCATCAGATGTTAAAATATTATAAAATAAAATTTTATAATGATCATATCCATATTTTTATCACAAATATTATATAATTTTTTTCTATTTAGATTTGGTAAAATAAATAAACAATGATGAAAATTATTATTATCATATGTTGCTCCTATGTGATAAATAATTATTTACATTTGAATTGCACAAAACATAAAATAAAATAATAAAATTTTATATTTTTATTTAAAATTTTAAATGTGATAGTTTTATTTTATTAATATCTATTATTTTATTATATAATCTTTAATATTATAATCTAAAAATTCTAAGGTTATTTGGTTTATAGATATTTTTTGATATGTTAGATATAATAAATAGATTATAAGTTAAAAACATATATAATAGAAATTAAATTTTATTAATTGAATATAATTTTTTAATTAAAAATACTAAAGTTAATAAATTAAATTTTATTTGAACGTTAATTAATATAAAAATGATTATTATATAGTTATAATTAAAAAGATAATTATTATTGATATTTTAAATTGTTAATATACATAATTTTATGAAAATGGTGAAATATAATTGTTATTAAAATTTATTCTTTAATATTTTAATATATGATGCTAAATTCAGGGGGTCAAAATAATCTTCCTTTTTAAAATTTTTAATCTTATGAGGTAAATTGAATCAAAGCTTAAAGTTGGAGAAGAATTTGTCACAAAAAAAAAAAGGTTAAAAGGATTAAATTGATATTTTGTTATAAGTTAGATGGATTTCTTTTATCATTCTTTTGTAAGCTAATTTCCATTTTTTTTTTGCTTTTTCCTTTTTAATAAAGTTGACAAAACCACAAGTTCATTGATCAAAATACTTGAATTTTTTATTAATTATTTTAATTGATAAATCATTAATTTATTGCTATAAGCTTACGATTATGATTTCTAGAATTAAATTTAAGAGTTATTGGTGATAACTTAGTCAAAATTTTCTATTTAAAATTGAAACAACATGAACCATTCATATATTATTTTAAATATTTTTATTCATCACAAAAAAATTTAATCCTTTTAAATATTTTACAATTTTAATAAAATCTTTTGCATATTTTATAATTTTAAGCAACCATCTAAAATTTATCATTTATTTTTAATCATTATTCCTATTAATTAAATGTTGATTTTTAAAATTTATGTTCATTTTCTTTGAAAAAATTCATTCTTTTATTTTTGTTAAAATTAATTACAACACATTTATTATTTGTTATATTCAAACTAAAAATACTTTACTATGTGCTAAAATTCAAAAGTTAGAGATCATTTGAAAATTATGCAAGAAATAATTTCTTTCTTAAAAAAGTAAGAATAGCTCTTTAGAATATTGAGAAATATAAATAAAAATATTTACATAAACTTATTTTCAATTAATCATACAAATATTAATTAAATTTATATACTTAATAATAAAAAAATTAAAAATTATTTTAAAAATTATTATTAAGTATATTAATGGGTTCAATTTAAATGTGGTTTATTATTGTAAGCTTATAACTATATTCATTAAATTTACAATTATATTTTAAAAATATATTATTCTATTAGTTGACATTCCATCAAATTAAATGCCAAAGAAAATGACAAAACAGAAGCTAAAGTTGATTGATTTTGTTGGTTGGTTAATTAAAATATGTATGATATTGATTGTACAAATTTTATAATAATGGAAATTTTATATTAAATGTCTCGAATATAAATCTTTTGTGATTCTTTTTACCATAAAAATTATTTCATTTTATTTTTAGGAGATTATATAAATAAACTTTTTAAAATTATATCAGTTTAATTATCCTTTTAAATTTAGAGAAATTTACATATAATAGCAATTTTTAGAATTTTTGATAGCCACAGCCAACAGCCAACAGCCAACAACCAACCAAAGCAGTCATTTTGTAATAAACTACCATCCATATCCTTGAGCCATTAACTCACTTACCATTTTCTCCAATAGAGAACCACCTTCAAGCTATGATCCCATATAAGTGGATGTAATTCATAGGAGACTTTACCATGGTCCAATCTTCCATGTAATACATTAGTATCCTTTAATGCAGTTAAATTTTAAAAATCGTATCAAATAGATATTAAATTTTAATTTTTTTTAAATATTATATTTATATTTTATTTTACTAAGAGGCTAATAGTAGGATTCTAATTAAATGTGCTAGCATAGTATTGATGTGTCCATCAAAAATAAAATATTTGTATGTTAATATCTTGTGAATATTCATATCAACATGTCGAATTTAACTTTGATACATATTTCAAAAAAAAATTTTATATAAAAATTTCATATAATGAATAATTAAAAATTGATTCATGCATACTCATATTTTTTAAATAATTGCACTATTTTATACATACTTTTAATACAATTAGTAAAAAAATTTTAATTATTTTTCTTATAATTTAGTTAATAATTTACAATCATTTTTACATATACATAAAATACATGATTAATCTATCAAAGTATATATAGGTATAATCATTTATTTCTAAAAGTATATAACAAATTTACACTCTTGTTCATAAAAAATTATTTCATTTTTCTATTAGATTGAGAAATAATTTTTTCATTATATATATTTTTTATTTCATAATTTTTTCAATTTATATTTTCATGTATATATAGAAATTGTTGTAAATTATTGATTAAATCATAAAAATATCATAAATATTAGATAAAATGTCATTTATTAAATAATAAATGAAGTATGACAAAATATTAATTTTAATTATTAATTAAATTAAAATTATATGTAAAATAATGTAGAATTATTTGTTAAAAAATATAAGTATATATAATTAATTTTTAATTATTCATTATATTCAATTTTTATATAAATGTTTAGTATATTTTTTTGAAACAAGTGACAAAGTTTAATAATGATTTATGGTATAAAATAAGATGACTTGTACTAATGTAGATGTTGATAGGTGAATATTTCACCCCAATTATCACATCAACAAATTTGATTAAAATTTCATGGATAACCTATTGGTGAAACAAAAACAGAAAATACAATATTCAAAAAGAAAAAATATAAAATTTGATGCTCAATTTGATACAACTCTTAAAGTTTGATTGTCACACCTGCATTTGACACCCTAAGAGTTTTGTATGATTGGTTGCGTATGTGCAGTGTATGTATGCTTGTGTATGCATCGTGATGACATGTTCTGCTGTGTATTTGTAGATCTGCAAGGTGTGTGCATGATGGTATGCATGTTTGGTATGTGTTGTCAGTGTTTCAGGTGGTTGGGGAGTGTATTGGAGTGTGAGAAGAGAAGTATGGAGTGTGGTACGGGCGTACGGGATTGGTACGGTCATACCGAACAGGGGAAGTAAGGGGGTCTAGGGCTCCTAGAGGCCATACGGGTGTACTAAGGAGTGGTAAGGTCGTACGCGTGCTCGCATGAATTTAGGTTTGTCAGGTGGAAGCTTGCCGTACGGGCGTACCAAAGGTGGTACGGCCGTACCGAGACTCGCAGGAGTTGGGTTTGTCAGGGTTTTTAGTTCGATGCGGGCGTGCGGGTGGTGGTACGGCCATACACGACTTAAGTTAGGCTTTTTAACATATAAACATAAGCCTTTTTTCTTATGTTTCCTTCACTTATCTTCCTAAAACCCACCCCAAACCCTAAGAAACACCAGTAGAAGGATTTCTAGGCACTGAGAAAGTGCGAGAATGTGGAGTAGAGGCTAGAGCTTGTTAGAACCGGGAGTACGAGCTTGTGATAACGGTCTTCTTACTTTAGGTTTGTGCTAGGGTGTTATGTTGCTTGTGCTGGGTTTGTGCTATATGCTTTGTGGTTGTTGTTTTGGCTTGTATCTTTGCTTCCAGGCCTAGTAAGGCTGAGAAATGCTGCGTAGGGCTTGAATTCCTGATCTTTCTGCCTTTGATGCTTGTGAGAGTGAGGGTTGGTTCCGAGAAGGAGCGTATCATGTATTTATTGGTTCCGGGAAGGAACATGTCTTGTGATTCTTGATGATTAACTTGTAGGATTGTTATATGGCTTGTTCATGCATTATGAATGATGGCATAGCATATCATGGTGAGGGGATGAAATAAGGGTGGTGATATGAAGGTATGAGATGTACTGAGGTATAAGATGTATTGGTATCTATCAATTAGGGGGTGAGATGCTCCTACTGGTGTGAGAGGTGTCAGTATTAATTGATATGATACGGGGGTGAGATGCTCCCTGAAAAGAGTGCGAGAGGTACCAAACCGAGGGCTAGTGCATAGTATTGTGGAGCCTTTATGATTGTGTGGTTAGGCAGAGATTGCCGGTATCCATGCTAAGCAGAGATTGCCGGTATTGCTTGTGATACTGTTGTTTGGCTGTGTGCCTTATGCTTGGCTGTATACCGTGTGGATTGTCTTGCTTATGGGTGTTACATGTTTTATGTTCCTAGCACCACTAAGATTATTCTCAGCGTTTATCATTTGATGAATGTAGGTCCGAGTTTAGAGGGTGAGCACCGGGATTAGAGGTACAGCAGCTGGTACGTGGACTTCCGGACGGACTCCTGCGGCTTGTATATTTGTGCATAGTCCTTTTGTATTGTATTTGGCAGTATACTAAATGTATTATATAAGAATCCATGTATATCCAGGGATTTCTAGTTATTTATACATATCTTTCTGTTATTGGATTTTTATACGAGCATTAGAGTTTAAAATCCCTTGTAGTATAATTATTATTTTTCTGAGACGGGAAAGCAATGGTTATGCTACGGGATCATATCGTCACCCCTTGGGTCTTGGGTCGGGGTGTGACATTGATAACCTTTAAGGATATTAACCTCAAAATTAACCTTAACCCATCACCATCATATTTTAGGTCAAGGCGAAATGGGTATAGTTTAGGCGAGGTTAGGATCGAGTTGATATTATCCACTAGTTTTTTTCTAATTCTTTTATTTTTTTTCAAATTCATGAATTTTTTTTCAACTATTAGTATGAGTGGTAATTTTCAACATCATTTTGTGAACTTAACAAGAACATGACATAAAATTTTCAAGTTCATGTTAAAATCAACCCAACCCACTAATGACATTAAAAAATTAATGACCAATGATAAGTCAACCCATTACAATGTATTTAAACATAATATTATTTTATATTTAGATATATATTCTTCACCTAATAACCTTAAAAAGTCATTTTCCACAATTAACCACCATCCAACCCTAAAAATTAAAATCTACTAACTCCATTAAGTTAATGGTGCTTCTCTCTTACCCTTCCTTTGTTGTAATGCTAATTGTTTTTTCTTCTCCTTTCCTTCGTTTATGGATAAGTACTTGCCTTTCACTATTAATTGTCAATTATAAGGTTAGTATCAATCCTTTTATTGAACATAACTTTTCTTTTAATTTTAGTTTCTTTCCTATTCTCTTTTAGTTGTCTGCCTTTATATGTTATATCATTATCATAATAACAAAAAGAAGGCATATTTAATTTTTGATTATTTTGATGTTTTTCTTCCTACTATTAAAAGAAAAATAAAACATTCATTTTCCAATGTTTTTGGATAAATGAAAGTGTTTGTGACTTTTGATTATTTTAATCAAACTTGGTTTCACTAAATTAGAGAAAAAGTTAATCACATTTGAATTAGTAACTTCATAATTTTCTACCTAATTTTTGACTAAGAAATTTATTAGTGGTTTATTATAAGGGTTCATTTAGTTGTGAACACAATCAATTCTAAAAGATCAATCATAAAATAAAAAAAGAAATTTAGAAGATTTATGAACCAAGAAATTAAAAGTTTAAAGATGTGCTGATTGTAAATTTATGAATCACATTATAAATGCTATTAATTTACCTGATAAACCATATGATAAATTTATAAATCACATGATAAATTTATGAATTCTTTCAATTGTATTTTGTTATTAATTCTTTTGATTACATTTCATTACTAATTCTTTTAAATTATATTTTATTACTAATTCTTAAGATTTTATTTATTGCATTTGTATACTTTTTCAAAACTTTGTTTGCTTACATTGCATTTTAATTAAATAGTTAAATGCTTTTTATTGCATTTTGTTACTAATTCTTTTAGATATATTTCATTACTAATTCTCCTAATTTTATTTGTTAAATTTATGTAATTTTTTAAGGGATTTATTTGTTTAGTTTGAATTTAATTAGATAGTTTAATGGCATTTTATTACTAATTCTTTTGATTTTATTTATTGAATTTGTATAGTTTTTGAAATTTTATTTATTTATTTTGCATTTTTAAGCATATGAATCTTTTAATTGAATTTTAAACTAATTGTTTAATTTTATTTGAATAATTTGTTTGTTTAATAATGTTTTCTTTAATGTTTTTCTTAGATGGAAAGTCATGGAGCACATTGTTTTGAAGTTAGATAACCATAATGATATAGAAGTAACATATCATGATAAAAATGATGAAGTAATAAAATTAACTTGAAATGAAGTGACTAGGAAACATAAAAGATAACTAAAATCAATTGCATCGATATTTTCTAATTTGCTTTCTTTATCACACCCACTTAGTGAAACATGCTTCAATAGAATGATTGATAAATTCTTATCAATTGGAATCTATTAATCATCCTATAAAGGATTAAAATTTTTAAAAATCATCATGATATAATTTCCTTGAACAACAAACTATTGTTTGTATTGCTTGTATCCTTAGAAAGCATCACTTATTTAATTACATGTAGAAATAATGTAAATGTGAATTTACATTATTATGGCATGCCATTAGCATACTTAACCATGAAACATATTGTTTGTAACATAAATTCACACTTGAGTTAGGTGAATACTTTAGGATATTATTATTTCACATATGCTTCTATTTCATATTATTATTAGTATGTTGATTTTATGCCCCTTTTACTAAGGGAACCCCTTTATTCCTTAAATGCTTTATTTATCTAGTAATAATCTAATAAGGTTTTTTTTATACATTAAGTCTACTTGAATCTCAATTGATTCCATTAATATAACATGTAATGGATCAAATATGTATCTTAGTAATATGGGTTCATGAAATATATTATGTACAATTTCCAAATTCGATGGCAAAGTTAGTATACATGTCAACGATCTATCTTTTCTAAATATTCCTATGGGCAGGGCTTTCATCGCGATCCAGAGTCATGCTTGCAATAGATGGCATTGAGGTTTACTTACAGCAAAAGGGCAGTCTTCTTGAGGGGCTCCATCAAGGAATGATATGGACTTGCTGAAGGTCATAAGATGGAGTCACCATCGGATGATTGCAAAATTTGGTTCATCCGACCCCTAGCATGAGTGCTAAGTTAAACCCTTTAGAGATGGGTTTGGGTAATGAAGATCTGTTCTTTTAAAGTTTCAAGTTCAATTTTTCCATCTTAATCATTTAATTAACTTAGGCAAGCATATGGATATTTATAGGCATGAATAAATCATACATTGTAATATGGTAGTAAAATAAAGTAAGTATAGTAGTAAAGCATAAAAATAATGGCCCATAGAAAGGGAGAGAGAGATAGGGAATACATGCAAAATAAGGCTAAACATACATGCAAGGGGAAAACTAATAAAATAAAGGCATATTATATTATATAAAAGCTTTGACGATACAAAAATAAGATATTAAGCAACATCTCCACCATGCCACTTGAGGAAAGGAAATACTAGTCCTTAGTAGTATGAGCTGAAAATGCATGAATAAAAATGAACAAGCAGACAAAATAAACAATGAATGTTAAACAATAAAGAAGATGTAAGAACACAATTTAGCAATCTGATATTATGAGCAAGTATGAATTAAGGATTAAGGTCCACTACATGTGTTGGTAACATTCATAAAAATATGATAATTAATACGAGTCAGATCATGAAAATGTTGTTAAAATAAAAGAAAACTCCCAAAATCACTCTAGCAAGTCATTTAGGCTCAATTTACTTTCCAATCCACTCTTAATCATCCATAATTGTAATGAAAAAATAAATTAAATGACATTAATTTGAAAATTAAGTGAAAAAGTAAATAAAAATCAAATTTTAGGCAAAAATTTATCATAAACCCAAAATTAGAAAAATTCCAAGATCATTAGGCATCATTTAAAAATGAATCAACATCCAACTTAGACTAATCATATCAAGAGACAATAAATCATAATTAAAATGGTTTTTAATTAAGAAATTAAGAAAAATAATGTCCTCTAGCATCAATTGGAGATAGATTCAACATCCAGTTCAACTTCAATCACATTAATTGCAACTCAAATCAAATTAAAATGGCATTTAACTTGAAAATTAATTTTGAAGCCAAAATTAATGAAATTGTGTCAATATATGATAATTCAAATCATTTAGGTCATTATAAACCCACAAATGCTACTGAAGACTTTGATTTGAATTGAAAAATGAGTGAAGATTCATAAAATAATGAAAATCAAATAATAACATACATAACAAATTAGGTAATGTGCATAAAATGTCATCAAAAAAAGGTAATGTGTATAACATGTTAGATGATGTGTGCAACATATACTGTAACGTGCACCATACACCATAAACTAGAAAGAAAGAAAATGATATTTTTAGGCAAAAATCTTAAATGAAGTTCAAGGAAAGTCAAGGTTTAGGACTGCCATAAATCATATTAAGTCATTAGATGACTTAAATGCTACTATTGCATTTTAACAAAGCCAAAACATAATCAAAATCATAAATCCATCATAAAGCCCATAAAAATAGAAAAAAAAAGAAGGAAAATGACATTCCAAGACTCACCAAAGGCTAAGCAAACTTTAATCTCCTTAATCCCGTATTAAGTAAAGAGTTTAGTGAACCAATTTATCTTTAATCACCTAATTAAGAGTTAATTACATGATTAATTAGTGAGAGTTAATGTTGGTAGAGTTTAAGCAAGTTTCTTCATTTTTAGACCTTCTTCTAGTAAATAGATGATTTATATTCATAGGAAAGAAATGAGAATTACCCAGAATAAGCAAGCAATGTGGGATTCTAAATTTTTTAATGGAACATGTGCAACATGTAATGTAACATGCATAATACATTGGCTAAATTTACCTAACATGTACAACATGTTGTAAAACGTGCCTTGCATATCAAGATAACCCTTATTGTGTGCCCCTCATTATGCATGCTTTGTAACATGCATTGTATATCCAATAGACTCTAAATGTACTAAAATGACATGATGATATACGGAACACATTAGATTTGAATCAGAAATAGGTATTTCATGTTATGCATTTCACCTCACATATGCAACATGCTATAAAATGTGCTCCGCACATCAGAATATGACATAATATGCTCTACCTTCCACGAACCAAAAGTAACATGCTTCATATGTTAAGCACAGTCATGGGAGGCTAAAATGTATATATGCAAGCCAGGTTCAATAACAGAGACTTGTATTTAGCCATATCAAAGAATACGCAAGAATACAATGCATGGTTGAAAATTCAAGGTATACAGTTTACCCCTGATTAGGATCATTTTAGAGCAATACAAGAAAAAGTCATCAAAATGAGACCTAATCATAACATGAATTTTAACCCAAAAGGTAAGAATGATACTTAGCTAATGCTTATGCTAAGGTTGTAGATGTTTATGTTGACGCTTGCTTCTCCACTAGGTATTTAAGTATAATCCACTAAGGATATAATGTAACTCATTAGGGATACTCATATCGAGGCTTGTGATATAGTACTACAACTAAGAGCCTACCAATCAGAGCTAATAAAAAAAAGTAGTTCTCATGTCGAGGCTTGCAACTCAGGTCTAGGAAGATCAGAGTTGACTCCTTGAGGATACTTATGCTAAGATTTAAAACTTAACATTGCCATGTATGCTTGATGCTCAGGTGAGGTGATCAGAGCTAATTGGTGTGTTGTGCTCATATTGAGACTTGTAACCCAATTCTTCCATTGAGAGCTTGACGCTCGAGCAAGGTGATCAAAGTTGATTGAAATGTAATGCTCATGTTGAGGCTTACAATCCAATTCTACCATTAGAAACTTGATGCTTAGGCGAGTGATCAAGGTTGATTGATGGTCAACTATGGATCGATGGATTTATTATGAGACTCATAATCATATGAAGTCTAAGTTTAAACGCATGCTGTTAGGGTTTAGGAATCAACTACCTGATTCAATGATTACCACTAGATTAAATGGTCAACTATTGAGCTAGGATGATCAATTACCAAATTTGGAGTGAACAACTCCTAGTTTAATGGTGATCAACTATCATATCAATTCTTATGCTATTATACATGTGTATTTTATCTCTAAAGATAGTATTTGGGATGCATTATTTGGACTTGACACTTTCTAGTCAACGACTTGACCAACAGTTAAAGGTTTGACCAAATCTAATCATCTATAGGATCAATTTTCTATTTTTGTTAAACATAACCAAACAATTTGTTAATGAAAAATACTAGAATTTCTTAGTAGCAATTTATCAAATTCTAACTAATTATTTAGATTTTTCAAACACTGCAGGTCATGAAAATTGAATTTCATAAGGAAAATCAGCTCTAAAAATTCTAAAATTTTTATGAAAAGCCTCATTCATCAAGAGAGACCCAATGAGAAGACAACATATGTTAGTAGAGCTCCTTTTTAGTCAGTCCATGTTAGCAAACTTATGGAACATGCAAAGCACATTCTAACACATGTAG
Source organism: Dalechampia spathulata (assembly GCA_948192965.1). Classification (NCBI taxonomy): domain Eukaryota; kingdom Viridiplantae; phylum Streptophyta; class Magnoliopsida; order Malpighiales; family Euphorbiaceae; genus Dalechampia; species Dalechampia spathulata. The sequence goes on from CANYBF010406684.1 coordinate 18,808, forward strand.
CAAATGTCACTTATAATTTATAAGAGGAAGGATTCTCATTTTGAAAATCACTTGTTTCATGCTTCAAACTTCACTTTTTTCTTAATCAAAATAGCAAAAACACTAGTTTCTTTGAGAATGATAAGCATTAGAATGTAACCGATGCCTTAGGACCTAGCTTCCATCCTAAGCTATGCTCTAACCAAGCAAACAGCATGATATGCTTACTACGGGGCTGTCGATGAAGATAGAATCATAGAGACAGTCACCATAGACTCCTATTAGTCATGAGTTCAACCCAGAAAGGTGTATTTCTCATATTTTTGCTTAGTTTCTTTGATTTTATCAAATATTGGAATTTTTAATTTTTAGGCTCATTTAGGTAATTCTAGGATAGAAAATGATGTTTGGATAAGGCTAAGCTTGAGATAGGAAGGATTTATCATGAAAATTTATGAAAAATATGAAAAAATAAAATGAGTTGAGATAATGTGTTACACACATTGCATGATGTGTTACATACACCACCTAATATGTTATGTACATTATATGGTTTTGGGCAAAAGATCAATAAAATTTGAGGAATTTTGAGAGGAAAGGCTTCAATTGAAGGTTTATGGGGCTTGGTAGTTTAATTTTAGGTATTTTATTTATGAGTAGAGCTCTATACTCTACAATTATAGTTTGAATTTTACAAATCCAATCTAAAAAATAACTTGAATTCTAAAATTTTACAAAGAGAGAGGACTATCATTAGAGCTAGTAGTGTTTGAGGAACTTATGAGTGATACTCATAGCTACCATAGGAGGTTTAAAGTAGAGTCAACCAGAGCTATTTCAATTGATACATTTCTTGCTTCATAAGTATAGAGAAGAAATGTAACAAATTCATTATCACTACTATGGTTAAGAGATGAATGGACTCTATTCACACCTTCCATCTATTGATAGGGAAGATAATCATCATACTAGGGATCTTCATCGAGATCACTAGATTAAAGTGTGCTGGATTATTGATCTAGTTTGACGCCAGGTTGACATCATCACACTAGTCATATGATATAATTTTTCATCTGCTTGGTGTCTTGTTCCATGTGAGAGCAATGCACCTATAGTTTTCTGTTGTACATGCTTGGGTGTATGTTTTTCAATGAAACTAGAAATAATATCCATTTATCGATACTATGGACCTTATATAATATGATAATAGTGGACAAAATTAATTGAGGTAGCATTGGATTGATCCATCTAATATAAGGGCTAGATCTCTACAACCAGCAATGCAGAGATAGATTCATTAATGGCTGGTAAGGTATTAAGGTGAGTAAAATTCTACTAATTCTAACTTTATTATGATTGTTATTTAGTCTAGTTGCTGACTATGTTATGGCATATGAGTTTGGACTTCTGTTAGAGCCCAAGATCCCAAGTGAGCTTTTGCTTGGTTTTCCATGCATGTATGCATAGTGCATGTCTCGTAAGAGATTGGACATTAATATGGATGAGTTGAGGAAGTATCTTAATAAATTGACTTAGGATTAGGAAAAAAGCAAATGACTTTGTTAGCATAAAACTGAATGGAATAGGTTTAGAAGATGCTTATATAGGTGTTTGTTTGATTGATTGATATTATGATTGTTGTTTGGAATAAATCTACCATGATCCATGGTGTAACATGATCCTTTAGCTTGAGTATGTGACTAGCTTTGCTTATAAAGATGAGAATTGCATGATTGTAGAGAGTCTAGAGTATTGATTCTTCTATATAAGAGAGCATATCATCAATTGGAAGCTAGGGTCAGAGGGGTATGTGGTGCCTACTATATCACTATGTGCTATATTCTAGGCATCATGTGCTAATATATACCTAAAGTTTGTAGTTGCTTTAATTGGCATTCTTGGGTGAGAGTGCCTCTCAAAGTCTCTGATAGACTACATAATCTTCATATAGTTATGATTGTTGGGGCCGATGAAGCTATCCATATGTAGAGGATAACATGAGAGAGTTGGTGGATTTGGTGCTAGACCTAATGCTTCTAGTAGTAGGAGAGGTCCTTGTGACTCACTAGTTGTTGGAAGTTCCCGAGGTAGTGACACCTTCAAGAGAACATGTAATGCTACATCTTAAGCTACACTATTTAGACCAGAGCTCAATAATCTTAATGTGCCCCATGGTTATGAGAGTTCTCGAGGCTTTATTGAGGGTCAGCTGATGTGGCCTCAAAACCCACTTATCTACATATATGATGAATTAGGTTGTTTATATGAGACATCCTTCTTGGTTCTGATGAGGGGTGAGATTGAGTTTAATCCATTGAACACCACTCATATGAGTAACTAAAATGCATTGGCATACTTGATATTCTATTGACTTAACATAATTGACTTATGTAGGTGCCTTAGGATGCTATGGTTGATACTACAAGATTATTGATAGGGTTACATTACTATCATAGCTCTGAGATGCTTGACGTCTAAGTATATACCTATTATGATTGTGCATATGATTCTTATACATGCATTCATGGCTTAAATATCTATATGATTATGCAATGTAGACGAGTCGACACTTAAAGAGAAAGGATTGGGACCACTTCACCTAAATGATCTAGTAGATAGATAGGGAGATTGCTTGGTTGATTGACTGCCTGGAGTGATATAACATTAAGGTTCTTGACAGTCCTAGTTTAGAGGAGGAGCAATTAGGTGATGATGATGCATAGAACAAATGCAACATTGGACTCCATATGCATGGCACTGTAGCATTCAACATGGCTGGACTCAGTGCCTATTAAAGAGGTAATTCTATATATGATTAGGGCATTCAACATCAACTCTACCATAGCAAGGTCACTACTGACTATAGTGGGCTATGTAGATCTCACCACCATCTTTTAACTATGTAGCCATAAGTTGGTGACTACTCCTACATGGCTGAAAGTAGTAAGGTTTGATAGTTTCTATTCATCTACCCATCCAGCCATGGGGATATGATATTAGTCTAGTAATAGACCAAATGGAGTAGGGTTGGACCCCCTTTCTAATGATCATAATAGAGATAATCCTAGTTGGATAGAGTGAAGCGAGGTTAGTCTAAGCGCTTTAGCAGTAGTCTACTTTTATTGCAAGTATGGCTTCTAAGTCACCTTTACAGGTTTTCAACTTAGAAAAGCTATATTTTACCTTAATTTTTACATGAGTCACCTCTTGTGAGGTCTTTAGCTTATCAAAATCTTTGATTTTTTTAAATACCCTAAATTTTATCAAAATTGCCCCTTGGATTTTTAGATTAACAAGTTGCTCAAAATTTTGCATGAGCAACCTTTTGCAAGGTTTTCAACTTAGTGAGTTTTTTTGTTTCAATTTTAATTTTAATTTTTGTTTATTTTTTAGATCTAGCTTTAAGAGAAGCTGAGGATCCTAGCACCACTAGTAGGTGATCTATAGAGATATGTACCTTGTAGCCATATGAGGAGAGACTACACCTTTAGTGAGGCTTAGATGCTTACCTTCAAAAGATGCTTACCTTCAAAAGTTGGGTCGACTAAATAGAGGTCATCCCCTAGAGTAAGATCAAGTGGACATGTCCTTGGTGACACATTTAGTATGTGATAGTGAGGACATACATTGAATATATTCTACTATTAAGATTCAGAGACTTTGCTCCTTGCTGTCTTGCTAGAGTCTATCATTAGTACAGCCAGAGATAGATTATCCTTTGATCTTTATCAAAGTTTAAGAGAGGATGGCTACTATTTTGCTTCTTGGAGCACATGAAGAGGACTTGGCCCCATGATAGAATTATGCCAATAGAGATTTGCTACAAATGATGCATATAAGATATCAGTGCTGCACCACACTTAGTATTTTATACTGTAAAGACTATTAGACAACAAAATAGTATACAACAAAGAAAGAACATGCTTTGTATTTTAGATTAGTATTAGTTATGGCTAAGTTTATGAACATGCATTCCATTTGCATTAATAAGATTAAAACATTTACATGAAAATATTAAAATTGACATAAAAGGTTTAATAAGCATCAAACTTAACTCATATCACTAACTAGTCTCTTGCAAGTTTTTTTGATCAACTAGTTTGATACTCTCCTTTTGCCTTAAGAGCTCTAACTTTTTGCATGAGCCATTTAAATAGATTTTTAACTCATCGAGTAATCATTTTTATATGTCTTAACTTTTGCATGAGCCACCTTTATAGGTTTTCAGCTCTCTAAACTTTTGCTTTATTTTAGCTTTCATTTTGCCCTTTGCTCTAGATTAAAACTTCTTCAGCTGTTCAAGGTTGATAGGTATAGAGAACTTATTGCCCTTCAAATTTAAAATGTATATAACGCCTTTGGATAAAATATTCTTAACAAAAAATGGGCCCTTCCAGTTAGGTTTGAGTTTTCCACGTGTATCATGGATAGCCAATTTAGCTTGCTTCAAAACTAGATCACCCACCTAAGCAATGATAAGCTTGACCTTATTATTGAAACCATTTGCAATGCATTTTTGATAAAGCTATTGAAGATATAAAGCCTTTAACCTCTTCTCATCAATGGCTGCTAGCTACTCATATCTTGCTCTTCCACTCAGTCTCTAGCAAATGAGCTTCCAGAATAACTCAAAGTGACTTGAGTCTGACTTTGACTAGCAACATAGCTTCTATCCTATAAACCAGAGAATAAGGAGTGACATCCTTAAGACTCCTTGTGATGGTCTTGTAATCTCACGGAGTAAATGGCAACTGCTCATGCTAATCCTAGTAAGTTTGCACTATCTTGGTTAGGATCTTTTTAATTATCTTGTTAGCTACTTTGACTATCCCATTAGCTTGAGGGCAATATGGAGAAGATAAGTGATTCTCAATTTCATATCTATCTAGGAAATCAATCATTTGGCTCTAGAACTACATGATACTATTATATACTAAGTGATATAGGACTCCATATTGACATATGAGATTCTTCTTTATAAATTTGGTAACCTGCTTTTCTCCCAATTTATTGTAGGATTCTGCCTCCATCCATTTAGAGAAGTAGTCAATAGCCACCACTATGTACTAATACCCATTAAAAGCATTAGGATGAACTTCATTTATGATGTCAATTCTCCAAATTGTGAAATGCTATGGTATTATCAAATTCTACAATTCGATTAATAGGATGTAACTTAGATCTCTATAAATTTGATTTCATGACATCTTTAAACAAACTATATACTATCTATCTCCATGGTAAGCTGAAAATAACCTTGACAAAAGATCTTTTTATACAGAGTGAATCCATTCACATAGGATCTAGAGGCACTAGCATGCATAATTTGTATGATTGATTTGATCTCCTTCCTTAATATGCATCAACGTTATAGACGATCAATTATTCTTTTGTAGAGAACCCCTTGATGCCAAGTGGAATTAGCTGCTAGCCTTTATAAATCTAGCTTATCATTCTTGTTTGCTTCTTTTGAGTATGGATTAACTCTTAAAAAGTTCATGATATCAATATACCATGAAGTCTCCTCTTATTGGTTTAATGCCATAACCCACTCACCCTTATAGCAAATGATCCTCAATTACTCAATGATCATAAGTTGAATTTAACTCTATGGTCATTCATACACTAAAGCCAATATGCCCAAGACATTAACCATCTAATTCTTATCTCGTGGAGTGTAATGAAATTGCATGAGCTAAAATTGTAAACAATGAGCTTCATGTATTTAGCATAAGGCTTAAGCCTCTCTTCCTTGACATCCTACTTAACTATGGATTAATGAATCATAAGCAACAAATTGTCAATTACCTTAACTTCTTGGGCATTGATCATTAGCAGAACTTTGAGCTCAAAAAGACATACTTTATACTTAGCTATATTGTTAGTTACTATAAAGCTCAACTACTTTGAAAGCATGATTAACTCACCTTCATTCATGAGTGACCAATAAAACTCTTATTCATGTACCTCTTTTTTTGCCGTACCATTAAAATGCAGTTGTCATTTCTAAACATCCACTGCCCCTAAATGCTTATCTGGGAAGTTTAATTTTAAAAGTATTAGAATCATCCATCGTCTTAGATGCTAAGAATTTGGTAATCACTCTACCTTTTGTTATTGTATGCTCTAGAGCATCATGGTTTATTGTATTGAACAATTTATCAATAAAAGGCATTATTCATTATTCAGTGTACTTGAAAAGTTATTAACTAAATAATGAATTTTAAGATATTGGAACAGTACAAGGGAATTCATAAAGAGTTTATGAAATAAGATTCTTACTGTATGCAAATGTTCAATATCTAAATTATCCTTGATTAATACATTAATAAGAATGGATATTATTAATGTGGTTAAGATCAGCACATGTTATACTTCCTTATGGGATGATTCTCATTCATCATGATAAGAGTTGTCTAAAGTGAACATGTGGATGGGCGGTTTAGGATTGACTCATTGGAGGTCTTGCTAGTGAGATTTCATATGAATGATTAATCTATATTTGTGAAATATATCTCACTCATATCAGTAGTGCAAGTATCCTTAAGACTTAAGATAACAAGGTTATCTTAATTATGGATAACTATGTTTTGACTCATATGTTTTATTCCTCCTTAGGAGGCATTCATAACTTGGAGGTTAGATATGGTGTAAAGTAGTTGAAGATACTTATTTATCAATAAAGGATTCACCACCCCAGATTAAATGTAAGGGTTTTATCTCATTGATTCATATAATATTCTTTATTCAGGAATCTCTGGCCAGAGTAGAATGCCTATCAATGAATGAGTTTCATAAGGAAATTTTAGGAAAAAATATTATTATACATGAAACATCAAATTTAGGGCATGATCTAACACACTTGATTATGCATTGAGTTGAAATTAATCTATACTCAAACCTAAGTGAGATAATGGATGGTGAAAGGAGTTTATTACATGGAATCTGATATGGAAGGGTTATAGTCAAACTAATGACCTTTTGACATTTGGGTAGTCATGATGTGTGACTAGACAATGCTCTTGATTTACATATGATGTTATTAAATGAAGTTTAATAATATGTTCATATGTTGCCAACATGTTAGGAACCCAAAAGTCGCATACCAAAAGTAAGAGGAATGATAATCATAAATGGATGTTGATAAAATAATGTTTTATGGCTATAAGATAACTTGGATTTTTCATGTTTATTTGATAGAGAATTAAAAGAGCTTCAATTTGATATGAAGATCACTTAAATTTGATAAGCAGAACTCAAGATACAAGTGATTTAAGTTAACATGTTCTATATGCATGGTATTTACAGAATTGAATGGAGTTAAATAACTTAATGGTCAATATGTGATTGTCATATAACTTATTCATGTATTATGAATTGAAAGGAAGTGTACATGATTGTCATATGCTTTTGGAAAGGAGATTTAAGTTAGTCATATGCAAGTCACATGTCAAAAGCATATGACATGCATATGACTTGACTTATTAAACCTATGCCTATGAGGTATGGATTCCTTATTCATGAGAATAAGGAAGTCTTATTAGTTGAGAATGATGAGCCCATAGACTATGATAAAGTTTTGAAAAGTTCAAAATATGACTTATGGTTAAAGGCTAAGAAGTCTGAAATGGATTCCATATTAGAGAACCAGGTGTGGACCTTAGTTGATCCACCTGAGGGGATTAAGCCCATTGGGTGCAAGTGGGTCTTCAAAAAGAAGATAAACATGGATGGTAATGTGGTTACCTATAAAGCTTGCTTTATAGTGAAGGGTTATCGTAAGAAACAAAGAATTGATTATGATAAAATTTTCTCACCAGTAGCTATGGTTAAATCCATAAGAATCTTACTGGCTATTGCTGCTCATTATGATTATGAGATATGGCAAATGGATGTGAAGACAGCTTTCCTTAATGGAAATCTGCTTGAGAAGGTGTATATGACACTACCTAATGGTTTTACATCCGACGATTGCAATAAGGTATGCAAACTTTAAAGATCCATTTATGGATTGAAGCAAGCATCAATAAGTTGGAACATTTGTTTTGATGAAGTGGTTAAATAATTTGGCTTCATTCAAAACATTGATGAACCATATGTTTATAAGAAGGATAGTGGGAGTGCAATTGCTTTCCTTGTGTTATATGTAGATGACATATTACTCATTGAAAATGATGTTTCATTTTTGTAGAGTGTTAAATTTTGGTTATTCAAACAATTCTCCATGAAAGACCTTAGAGAAGCCACTTATATTTTAGGTATAAGGATCTATAGAGATAGATTAAGAAGGCTTATTGGTCTTTCACAATCTACTTACATAGATAAGGTACTAAAGAGGTTTAGTATGGATCTTTCAAAGAAGGGTTATATTCCCATGGTACATGGGAAACATCCTTCTAAAGCATGGTGTCCTAAGACACAAGATGAGAAAGATTGCATGACTAAGATTCCATATGCATTAGTAATTGGATCCATCATGTATGCTATGTTATGTACTAGACTAAATGTGGCATTCTCTTTAAGTGTCACAAGTAGGTTCCAATCCAGGTATGAAGAGGAACATTAGTCGGCTATTAAGAATATCCTCAAGTACTTGAGAATAACTAAGGATATGTTCTTAATATATAGAGAAAGGAATTTGCAATTAATTGCGTATACAGATGCCAGTTTCCAATCTGATAAAGATAATTGTAAATCTCAATCAAGTTGCATATTCATAATGAATATTGGTCTTTCACAGTCTACTTACATAAATAAGGTACTGAAGAGGTTTAGTATAGATCTTTTAAAGAAGGGTTATATTCCCATGGTACATGGGAAACATCCTTCTAAAGCAAGGTGTCCTAAGACATAAGATGAGAAAGATCGCATGACTAAGATTCCATATGCATTAGTAATTTGATCCATCATGTATGCTATGTTATGTACTAGACTAGATGTGGCCTTCTCTTTGAGTGTCATAAGTAGGTTCCAATCCAGGTATGGAGAGGAACACTAGTCGGCTATCAAGAATATCCTCAAGTACTTGAGAAGAACTAAGGATATGTTCTTAGTATATGGAGAAAGGAATTTGTAATTAACTGGACATACATATGCCAGTTTCCAATATGATAAAGATGATTGCAAATCTTAATCAGGTTATGTATTCATAATGAATGGTGATGCAGTTGTTTGGAAGAGTTCTAAACAAGAGACCATAATATATTCTACAATAGAGGCAGAGTACATAGCTATATCAGACGTAGCAAAGGAGGTTATGTGGATAAGGAAGTTCATTTATGAACTTGGTATGGTTCCTTGTAGTGCAGAAGCTATTCCTCTCTAAAAGAACAAACATGTACTTAGGAGATACTATTTGATTAGAGAGATCATTGGTAGAAGAGAAGTAGAGGTTAATAGAGTTCCTACAAAGTAAAATATGGTGGACCCTTTCACTAAGGCATTGACATAGAGTAAGCATGGTAGATATGTAACTTCCATGGCATTGAAGTTTATGTATGATTAGCTCAAGTGCAAGTGGTAGTTTGTTAGTGTATGCTCTAGAGCATCAAGTTTTATTGTATTGAACAATTTATCAATAAAAGGTATTATTCATTATTCATTGTACTTGACAGGTTATTAACTAAATAATGAATTCTAAGATATTAGAACAGTATAAGGGAATTCATAAAGAGTTTATGAAATGAGATTCTTATTGTATGCAAATGTTCAATATCTAAATTATCCTTGATCAATGTATTAATAAGAATGGATATTATTAATGTAGTTAAGATCAACACATGTTATACTTCCTTATGGCATGATTCTCATTCTTCATGACAAGAGTTGTCTAAAGTGAACATATGGATGGGTGGTTTGGGACTAACTCATTGGAGGCCTTGCCAATGAGATTTCATATGGATGATTAATCTATGTCTGTGAAATATATCTCACTCATATCAGTAGTGCAAGTATCCTTAAGACCTAAGATAACAAGGTTATCTTAATTATGGATAATTATGTTTTGACTCCTATGTTTTATTCCTCCTTAGGAGGAATTCATAGCTTGGAGGTTGGATATGGTGTGACGTAGTTAAGGGTATTTATGTATCAATAAAGGATTCACCACCCCAGATTAAATGTAGGGGTTTTATCTCATTGATTCATGTAATATTCTTTATTCAGGAATCTCTAGTTAAAGTAGAATGCCTATTAATGAATGAGTTCCATAAGGGTATTTTGGGAATAAAGATTATGGTACATGAAATATCAAATTTTAGGCATGATCTAACATACTTGATTATGCATTGACTTGAAATTAATCCATACTGAAATTTAAATGAGATAGTGGATGGTGAAAGGAGTTTATTGCATGGAATCTAATATGGAAGGGTTGTAGTCAAACTAATGACCTTTTGATATTTGGGTAGTCATAATGTGTGACTAGACATCACTCTTGATTTATATATGATGTTATTAAATGAAGTTTAATAATATGTTCATATGTTATCAACATGTCAAGAACCCAAAAGGTCGTATATTAAAAGTAATAGGAATGATAATCATGAATGGATGTTGATGAAATAATGTTTTATGGTTATAGAATAACCTAAATTTTTCATGATCATTTGATATAGCATGAAAGGAACTTTGATTTGATATAAAGATCACTTAAATCGGATAAGTAGAACTCAAGATACAAGTGATTTAAGTTGACATGTTTTATATGCATGATATATACAGAATTGGATGGAATTAAATGACTTAATGGTCAATATGTGATTGTCACATAACTTATTCATATATGATAAATTAAAAGGAAGTGCACATGATTTTCATGTGCTTCTAGAAAAGAAATTTAAGTTAGTCACATGCAAGTCATATGCTAGAAGCATGTGACATGCACATGACTTGATTTATTAAACCTAAACCTAATTAGGGTTTAAGGATTATGTTTTGGTGAAAAGAAAAGCATAACATAGAAGCTAATTTTGACTGCCTCCTTCCTCCAATTCCTCCAAGCCATTCAAAGCTCAAGAATAAGGAAATCAATTCAATTTTTGATAGAAGATCAAAAAAGAAAAACTGAATTCATCTATTATACTTCATCTATTCCTTTTATTTTATTTTACTAGTCTCTAAATAAAACAAGTAATATTAATTACTAATCATTCTCATTGCTTGTGTGGATAGTTTAGAGATCCTTTAACTTGAGAATTGAAAAGTTTGCTACAACTTTTCTGATGGATAAGAAAGAAGGAGATCTACATAAAAGTAAGTTTCTGATCTCTTCTTTGGTGATTTTCTCTATTGTTGATATATTCTATGTACGGTATTGCTAGATCCAATGAAATCACATGTTTTAAAAGTTTTAAATTATATCTTCCACTGTTAAACATATTTTCATAAATCAACACCTTTGATGACTATTTTAATGATGTACTACACATCAAATTCTGACAACAAGATTAAACACCTAGAAAGCTTTCCTATGAGTGAAGGAACTTCATATAAGTACTTCATTAGATCGACCTTAAAAATCACCTCAACTTGATATTATTGGAAGTAATGTCTAAGCTATTGGAAGTAATGTCTAAGCTTCTTTGTAACATAGACCATAGCCATTTATAACTTCTCAATAGTATTGTGTTTGCATTCTATTGGCAATAACTTCTTACTCAGATAGTAGATGACAAATTCAATCCTAGCTTCATTCTCCTAAGCTATCATCAAACCCACTAATTCCCCCTCAAGGCTAGATAGAGCAACAATAACCTTCCTTACCAAGGTAGCTATAGAATTAGTAGGTTAAAGAGGTAATGCTTTAGCCTCTCAAATGCAAAATGGAAGTTCTCATCCTAAACCAAAGACTAGTTCTTCCTCAAAAGTGTGAAGATTGGCTAGTACATAGTAATGAGCTTAGTAATAAATATTCTAATGTATTGGAACTTGGTATGATTGGAAGTAATGTTTGAGTGTTTTATTAACCCAGATCATAACCATGCATAGCTTCTCAATAATGTTATATTTGCATTCTATTGGTAACAACTTCTTACTCAAATAATAGATGGCATGTTCAATCCCAGCTTCATTCTCTTGAATGATCATTGCATCCATTGACTCCTCTTTTAAGGTTAGATAAAACAATAATGGTTTCCTTAGCCATGATAGTTGCAAAATTGATGAGTTAGTGAGGTGATACTTCACCCTCTCAAATGTAAAATAGTAATTATCATCTCAAACTAAAGGTTGGTTCTTCCTCAAAAGCTTGAAGATAGGCTCACACACTATAGTGAGCTTAACAATGAATTTGCTGATTGATTGCTTTCTTAGCGATAGTAGTCTTGAGTCCTACTTAGCTGCAAGTATACAGGTTATCGTAGTATGATATCGATCCCACGAGGATTTATAGCTTATCCGTCTCTGCTCAGTTTCTTGTTTGTTTAGGCAATAATCATGATTGGATGGTTGAAATGAATTTCTTAAAACAAATTAAAGAT
>CANYBF010406705.1:0-11248 GCA_948192965.1 Dalechampia spathulata
CACATTTCTTATTGATCATGGTTTTGATAAAGGAAAAGCGGATACTACACTTTTCATTAAACATTACAAGCATGACATTCTTCTTATTCAAATTTATGTTGATGACATAATTTTCGGTGCTACTAATGAGAAGTTGTGCAAGGAGTTTTTTGAGTGTATGCAGGGTGAATTTGAAATGAGTATGATAGGTGAATTGAAGTATTTCCTTAGACTTTAAGTGAAGCAATACGAAGATGGAATCTTCATCAACCAATTCAAATACACTCAAGAGATGCTCAAGAAATTTGGCTTGGAAGATGTTAAAGTGAGCAAGACTCCAATGAGCACAACTACCAAATTGTTGTTAGATGAAAGTGGGAAGCTAATCGACCAAACGAAGTATAGAGGTATGATTGGCAGCTTACTCTATCTAACTGCATCTAGGCTGGATATTATATTTGCTGTGTGTATGTGTGCTAGATTTCAATCATCTCCTAGGGAATCTCACTTGAGTGCCGTAAAAAGGATTTTCAAATATTTAATTGGAACTATGCATTATGGCTTATGGTATACTAAGAATGATTGCTTTGATTTGATTGCTTATTCTGATGCTGATTGTGCTGGTAATTTGCTTGATAGGAAAAGTACCTTGGGTAATTGTCACTTTCTAGGTAATTGTTTGGTTTCTTGGTTTAGCAAGAAGCAAAACTGTGTATCTTTATCTACCGCAGAATCTGAATATATATCCGCATGTTGTTGTTGTGCTCAAGTTCTTTGGATTCAACAACAATTAAGGGATTATAATATGTGTGTTTCTTGTACTTCCATTAAGTGTGATAACACTAATGCAATTAACCTCTCTAAGAATCCCATTCAGCATTCTAGGACTAAGCACATAGATATTAGACATCATTTCCTACGTGATAATGTGCAAAAAGGGAAGGTTGTATTAGATTTCATTGATACAACTCACCAATTGGCCGATATTTTTACTAAACCCCTAAGTGAAGAATGATTGAACTTTATCAAACATGAATTAGGGATGATAGATGGGTCATTTTTAAAATAAATGTGATGGTGGACTTAGAAATCCTTCCCAATTTTCATAAAAATCTCTTAAAATTTTCTGTTTTTGGTCTCCATATGGCCGTACGTACTATGAGTACGCCCGTACGGATCCATGCCTTTGATTCTGCTAATTCTGGTATGACTTGAAGCATTTTCGGTACAACCGTACCTACCACCGTACGTCCGTACCATATGTGGTACGCCCGTACGGTGCCTCGTGAAGAATTTCCTCTTATTTCCTCGTACGGTCGTATGCCTGGAAGGTACGCCCATATGCGATCTTGAATGCCAAACGTCTGTGCATTGTACGGTCGTACGTTATGCCCGTACGCCCATACACGATCCTAATTTTTAGTTCATTTTTACTCGTACGGCCATACACGATTACCGTACACCCGTACGCGACACTGAAATCAGTTTAAAAACTCATTTTTTCAGTTTTCAACTCACTTTCACTCAGATTTCCTCTCAAATTTCCTCTCCCCTCCTCTCCAAACCTCTCCCAACCTCTGGCAGTCTGCTTAATCCTCTCCCATTCGTCATTTTGGGTTTGTTTTCAGTCTTTTCATTACTTTTTTAATTCCATTTTAACTATTTTACTACTTTTTCACTGCCTATTTTAGTTATTTTCCATTTTTTATTATTCTAGGCCTATTTAGCTCTAGGTTCTTTAAAGTTTATTGCTTAGGATTGTATTTTGAACTTTTGTGTCAAATTGTGTTGAATTTTACGCAGGTATTATTTTTAAGTTTTTTAACTTACGTTGAATTTCTGCCGAAATTCCAAAAACTTCATTTTTTCACTGTTTTTTACTTATTCTTCATCATGTTTGATCCTGCCGCGCATGGTGGCTCTTCCTCACAGAGAGTCAAACGCACCTGTCCTCTTGGTTTTGGCCCTTGTGGCTCTACCATTGCTTCCACTGTGAGGACCTTTGTTCTGAGTGAGAAGATCTTTTCTCACTCACATTTTGCATGTCGCTCTACCCTCTGGCAGACCGGACTGGAGGATGAGGTTCTTGGCTTTTTTAGCCAATATTCATTGGTCAGACTTTGCTTTCCTCCCTAACAATTACATTCAGTCAGTGGCGCTTGAGTTTTTACAGTCTTTTTCACTAACTACTTCCTTCTCTTGCTCCTTCCATCTTTTTAGGAGACATTATACTTTATCTCCTACATATTTTGACACCATTTTCGGCTTCCCTACTGACGGCATTGCTAATGCCAAATCCATGGTATATGACTGCAATGCCTTCTAGAGTGAGATTGCACTCCCCACTACTTTCCGGCCTTCTCAACAGAAGGCCTCCTGTCTTAAGTCCCCTACCTTATTCTACTGTCATCGACTGATCTCTTATCTTATCTTCGGGAGGTCAGATTTGAATGATACTATTACTGGCCCTGACCTTCTCTTTCTTCACTGTATGGTCACGAGCACCCCCATTCAGTCTAGGTGATGGCTTCAAACTTTTTTTCACGAGGTTGGCGTCCAGAAGTTGCCTGGCAAGGCCATTCTCTTTGGACCTCTTATTCATCATGTTTGCCAGCATCTCCAGGCTTTTCCTGCTACCGCTCCCTCTCCAAGACCTTATGGTCCTAATCTCGATCTATCATTCATTAAGCATTCGATGCTCCTTGAACAAGCTGCTGATGATGAGTTTGTCATACATTCAGAGTACATTTCCAGATGACTCAGACACCTTCAGTCATTGGGGCTTCCCAATGACACTGTTTCTCTCTACGACAGGTGAGCTGTTGAGGTTCTTCGACACTTGCAGGTTCCTCTGCCCGACGACATACCTACTGAGTAGTGAGACCAGCCTGCTCCTAGCTCTGATGACGCTGTCCGTAAGGCGGCACTTAGCCGCAAGCGTCAGAGACATTTTACAGCTGCTTCTTTATCTGGTACTACTCCTGAGTCTTTTGTTCCAGCTGCTGGTGATCCTCCTGCTAGTGCTACTCTTACTGCTGCCTCTTCAGATCTTATCTCACAGCAGCTTGCTTCTATCATGGCTAGTCTCCAGCTTCTTACCCAGTAGACTGCTCATCTTACTAAGCAGTTCAATGCTCATGTCGCTGAGTTTCATGAGTTCCAGACCACTACCATAGTGACTCTTCAGTCTCTTAGCATTTTGATGAAGCCTATCATCATTCCTCCACCGACTCCACCTCCTCCTCAGGACCCTGAGTGATTATCTCTGTTTTGATGTTGTCAAAGGGGGAGATGTTCAGTTTATTATATGTTTAGGACACTTGAGTTAGTGGAGTAGTTTATTTGGATATTGTATCATTTTATATCTTTTATATATATAATGATGTTTATTCAGTTCATGTGTTTTGATGATTATGTTTGCTTATCTCATCTCTGTGTATTTTGGTTGTTTGTTGATGCCTTGATTGTATTTTTTGATTATATGGCATATATTCCAAAATAAAGGGGGAGATTTCCAAAATTTTAAAATGTTTTAAAAACAAATTGTCTCTTGAATGTGTTTTTGCAAATTAAACTTAAATTGATTGCCAACATCAAAAAGGGGGAGATTGTTAGACCCTAGGTTTTGATTGTTGAGTCATGTGTGAGTCAATTTAAGTTATTTGCAATTTTCTATTGGTTGGTACGGCCGTACGCCAACTCGCAGGAATTTTGTGCATCAGTAAACCTGCTTCGATATGGGCGTACAAATGGGTGGTACAACCATACGCGAACTTACAAGAAAATTGTTTGTCAGGAAACTTGGGTTGGTACGGGCGTACCAAGTGATGGTATGGTCGTACCACAGTTCCCTCCCATTTTCTAATGGCTAGTTTTGAATCCGTATGGGCGTACAAATACAGTACGACCATACGTGACTTAGAAATTAGGTTTTAAAGTCTGAGAAATGGCTAGTTTTATGTATACAACTTTCATACTTTCTTTGCTAACGAAAATATACTTGCAGAGGATTTGTTTTTGAGTTATACTCATCTATCACAAGTAAGTTTCAATTTTGTTTCTTCAATTGCTCTTTGTGTGTAATTGTAATCATTGTGGGGTTGGTGTGAGATTAATCCATTGGGGATTATTTTGTGTTTGAGTTGATTGTAAGATTGAAATTGTCAAGGTTAGAGTGTAAGCCTTGAAAACACTGGGGATTGGATTCATTTGGGAATCCTTATTGTGTAAATCAATTGATTTTAGTGGAACCCTAAGTTGAGACTTAGGAGAAAGTGGACGTAGGCAAGAGTTAGCTGAACCACTATAAATCGCACGTGTTGCCAGCGGTTCTAGGAATTTCATATATATATATATATATATATATATATATATATATATAAAATGAGGGTATGATTTATGATTATATATGCAAATAGAATGTATGAATAAGTAGTTTAAAACATGTGAAATATATTAAGTCTTTTGAACATGGTTATTAAAATATATAAATATATATATTTATTTATTTATTTATTTATTTTAAGATTTATTTTTGTTTTAATTAAAATGAATAATATGGATATTTAAAGAAAATAATGTTATGAGCATTTTATATGAACTAAATTTACTGTTTAGTTATATAAAGTTTGTTTATGTAATAATTAAATGAAAATTTTCATAAGTTATTATTGAATTAAGCTAATTAACATACCAGTTAAATAATATAAGCTTATCAAATTAGTAATAAATGAAAAATGAAAATAAAAAGGGTACGTTAAAAGAAATTAGAAAAAGATATGTAAATAAGTTAAATTAATAAATTCTATCAAGTAATAATAGAATTACATGAATAAGAAATTGTTAGGAGATTAAGATGAGTCTAATGTTTTGAAATGTTAAACATAATTAGGTATTATTTTATAATACCATATGAATTTGAAAAAAAAATATAAGTCTTGTTATTTAAAAGGAATAAGTGTTTACGTTATTAGGACATTACATTATTATGTAGATGCATGTTAATGATATATTTAGAATAATTACGAAAGGAGATAATGATGCATTAGGACATCATAATCTATTAATTAAAGTTATTATATTTATATAGAATTTTGAATACAGTATTATAATGAGTTTAATGAATGATAAGTTTATTATAATTATTGATATAGATTGTATAAAATAGTTTATGCATGATATTATTTTTTGATAATTATATTTTCAACATGATATCAAAGTATATTGGTTAGAAACTATGAAATAATTTTTACAAGTGAAAGGATATAAGTATGTGATAGTATGAAGATATTATAAGATAATATATATATATATATATATATATATATATATATATATATATATAATTACTCAAAGTGTAATTATTTTCTCAGAAAATGAAATATATATATATATATCAATATATATCAATATATATATATATATATATATGTAAAGAAATGAAATGTTTTTAAGACAGGAAAAGTAATTAATTTATTATTAGAGATTGAAATTAATTATATATCAATAATGAATAAATTAATATATCCATGGATTAGAATTATTTTAAATAAGGTGTTCCGTCTATAATATGCTATGATTATTATCAATAATTAATTATAATTAATGACATGATGGATAAAATATCATGATCTATTAATTAAGGTCAATGATTGTTATGTTATGAGATGATTTATATTTTATTTAATATTAATAAATGTTTGGAATGGATGAGATATTAAATGAACGATTAAGAATATAAATTGAATGATGAATAATATTTCATCACGATGCTTACATATTTTTATTAAAGCAACATGACATAAAGAATACATATCATGTCATGAAACATCAATGGTCATATGCATAATCATGACATGGAGACATAAGGAAGGAGGAAAAAAAAGTGAAAATGAATAAATGATAAACGAAAAGGGTACTTAGGTATTATGAATTGAATTCCTACGGGAAACGAATAGAAAGGAAATTGAAATGAAATAAATGTGAAATGGGTTCCTGATGGTTGAACCATAATAATGATATGAAAAGAAAAGAAAGAACCAGTACCAAACGCGCATATGAAATGGCTCAGATTATAAAAGGGCAAATGAAATGAAATATTTCTGGAAAAATACGAGGGGAAAATGCATAGCATGAATGCATTCTCACATATGATCATTATTATTTATATATTATAAAAGCAAAGAGAATGGTAATGATATAAACACGATGGGTGCATATGAATAAATGTTATAAGAATATGATGATTTATATATGGTATGATATTTAAAAGAAGAATGTAGGAATTAAGCATTCTCACAATGACAATGAAATATGTTGATACGAAAATACATAAAAGTGCATGGTAAATTTACTTTCATAATATATTGTATTATTACATAATGACTCAATACAATGAATGACGTTTATGTTTATTAACAAAACACAATGTAGGCTAAAGGTATGATGTTATATATTGATACTAATTCTATGTTAAATATTGATAGAGTTAATTATTCATATACTTAATTATCTTATGAATTATCACTAAAGAATAAATTCATGGTAAGTGGTAAAATGACATTAAAATATTTGTAAAATTTATTTATATTCTGATAATGTCTATATCATGAAAATGTTGGGTTTGAATATACGATTTAAGTATGATATAGTGTTAAGAAATTATTGATGGAATGATGTTGAAGTATACAGCATTTTAATATTAATATTATATAATAGAGATTGTAGAAGCAAAGGTCAAAGCTTATGCTTATAGGTATTAGTCGTAATAAAGATTACAATATGATATAAATAATTGGTGTATTATGATGAATATGTTATATGAATATATTATAGAAATATTTATAGTAATGAGATTGTGAATATCAATATATGATTAATTATTAAGTATACATGTTAAAAGATTATATTACTCTAAGACAATTCGAAAAGTGTTAGTGATTTAAATAAAACAAGAAACGAGTAACATGGCAACAAATTTAATTAGTTTGGTCAGAATGAATTATGTTTAAGTATTTCCATGGGAAAAGAATTATGGTTATAAACAAGACATATAAAGAAATAGTACGCTAATATTTATATGTCGAAGTGATAAAAATGATGATTAAGGTTATTAAATCTTTTATATATTATATATGTTTACTATGTTTATGTATATAGCACTACTGAGTGAAATACTCAGCGTTCGTCATTTGATGGACGCAGGATAACAAATGGGTGGAACGCACGAATTGCAAAGCACCATTTCAGCAGAACTTCCCTTAAGGCGAGGACTTGAATTAGACTAAAATTTATAAAATAGTATTAAGTAATTAAATAAAGATTAAGATAGTAAATAAATATATGTAATGTGAGATTAATATTTGAATATGTTTCTGCAAATTGAAACATGATATGAGTGTTGTAAAAAAAAAATTTTACATCCCTTGTGGGGTAATTAATAGTTTCCATTTATTGGTAATCATTAATTACTTTACGGGAGTATGTCGTGTCATGGTAAGGTGTGACATTTGAAGCCTATTTTAACATATTTATAAAGACATAATTAAATAAACATAAATAAATAAAACAAAAGACAGTAACTATGGCCGTAATTGGCCTTAAGGCATGGCTGACCTTTTTTTTTTTACTTTATTGGTCTCCTTATGAGTTCTCACATCGTGGGAAAATATACCTCTTTTTATAAGGATCTCCTTCTAGATTGGCCAACCAATAAGTATTTCCTCTAAAATTTGATGAATTTTAAATGGCTCTTCCCATTTACGCAACCATTTACTATTTTTTTGCCTAAAAAGCTTGAGGAATAAATATATTGAATTGAGGAACAAGCCTATTAGATAAAGAAACAGACCTATTAGGTAGAAAAATAGGTATATTAAGTTAAGGAATAAACATATTGACTGGAGGAACAGGTCAAACAAGCTTATTAAGTTGAGGAACAAACATATTGGTTAGAGGAATAGGCCAAACAAGCCTATTAAGTTGAGGAACAAACACATTGACCAGAGGAATAAGTTTATTCAATGAAAAAACAGTCCTATTAAGTTGAGGAATAAACATATTGGTCGGAGGAATAGGCCTATTGGGTTGAAGAACAGTGCCCCCTAGGCCTCTATATCCTTGTTCATCTATATCATAATGATTTAAGGTTAGAATTAGCAAAAATTTAGTGAGACATATCTGACTTGCCATTTAAATAATCTTAAGGTATTCTATCATATTCTTTCCTCTTATGCAGATGAACACACATCCTTTCTACTGAAGCTCTTGAGATTTCACTTATCTCTTTGTTGGTATGAGTGAACCTAATCTCGTACACCTTGAGTCCTTTGGAATCTTGTCTATTAGGAACCATATGATTCCCTTCCTGAATAGAATCAGAGAGTTGAGGAGACTAAGAAATATTGACTTTTTCTACTACCTTTTTATTGTTTGAACTTAAGTTTTCAATTGCTTTAAAAGGTTGTACCTCTCTCCTCAAGTCATCCTTAATGGTGTAGAATTTTTTAAAACCATCTCTAATTACTTTTACCAAGGAAGCAGCTATGTTATCCATGCCCTCATTTAAAAGCATCATTCACATTCTTCTTGAATTCAACCATGAATTCCTCAGAAAACACGTCAGGTTTCTCACCAGTCACAACAGGTCTCCCTGGATTGTGTTCTTCTTGTTGTCCTTATCCTACAACAGTAGGAACTTCTTCTGAATCCTAGGATCCAGTAATGTTTTTGCCTAAAGCACTGTAAGTTTTTTGAGCCATTGTCATGCTTGTCCCATTAGGCGTGCCAAAATTGTTTGGCATGAATTTGGAAATTATTAATTGCGGGCATGCCAGAGGTTAAACCTCAATAAATGCACCAAGCAATTATGATTCTTTAAGCTCATTTGACAATTTGCTTGAACGTAATTAAATCGCTTGACGCAAAAAAAGCTTTTAGGAATAACATTGCCAAGCTGAAATTAGGCTAGAAAGAGGAGTAATTAAGATAAATCAAAGAAAAAAACTGTAATCTTATAATAAAGAACAAAAGTGGCCACAGTATTACGTAAGTAGAAAAGAGAAATGAAGGAAGTAAGCTTGATTGTATGAACATAAAAAAAATAGACTGTTGAAAAATATAATCTTGAGAGAATTGTTTTTTTGTTTTTTGATTGCTCTCCTCCACCAGCCTCTCTTGGTTCCTTTTATCTGAGCTAAATCTGCTAACCGCTTGCCCACTTACTATTGGAAATGGACAACTACTGCTCACTTCCCTACGTCCCATTGCTCCATCTTCCTTAGGAAAAACTGCTGTCACTTCCTCATTTAATAATTGTTGTTTTTGCTAGGGTGGTTTTTAATAATTCTTAACTATTAATTAAAATTTTAATTAATTGATTAATGTTCCCAAATAATTCTAATCTAATTAAATTAATTCAGAATTTTTGAATTTAAACCCAACAAAATGTAAGGTAGAATTGGTTTTAAAAAAAGAAAAATAACTGTTTGCATAAGGAGTAGAAGTTGTGTACTTAAGTGAAAATGAAATTGGTTTATAATACAAAGAAAATTGTCCAACTGTATTCTTTGATTAATGCTTTTCTTTTGATGTCTTCTATGTTCTTTTTGATTTTTGATTACTAATTCTTGTTGGATCCTCTATCCTCGTTCCATCAAAATTTATATGACTAATAACTACTCCATTTCCACGTTTGAACCATGTCCAACAATCTCCATCTCGACAATCATATTTTAAGTGTTTACTAATCACACATCTCTACTCTCTAGCATAACCAACTCCATTTATTAAATTAATTATACAAATAATTAATTAGGTATTAATTATAATAGTTGAAGATTTTAATTTAACGGGCTAAATCAAATTGGTTCCAAATAAATACAATCAATTTTTTTAAATAGTACGTTAAAAAAAATAAATAACATAATGAAAAATATCCTTTTATTTCATATATTTAATTTTTAAAATTGTTTTATTAATTAAATATAAATATTTATAATAATAATATTATTATCTAATTTATTTAATTTTACATATTTAAAATTAAAAGATTATTAAAATTTTATTAAAACTAAATTATCAATAAAATATTATGTAATGCATGCATATTTAAGTTAATTTTATAAGTAAAATTAGAAAAAGTGATAATTTTAAAACATAAATAATTTTCATATCTCTCCTAATTTTGAAAAAAATTGAAACTGCATACTTTGATAAATTCTCTATTATAGTTTTATGGGATCTTTTCAAACCTATTCATTTTTTGAAAATTTTTTCAAAAATATTAACTCTATAAAAATATTATATATTTACATAAATATCCATTTTTGAAATTAGTCATTAATGATTACATTAATGATAAAATATATTAGTTTATATATCAATTAATGAATATATATGTCACCTCCGCACGCACATAACTTAGGCATTCAGATTTCATTTTAGAATCTTTGCATTTTGATTGATGAAGTCGGTTACTATTTTGGCGATGTTTGAATGCTTGATTAAAATTTTGTTTGATGTGGTATTTATTAAGTAGGTGAGTTGTTATGTGATGGTGATTTAAGGTTTAAGGATATATATATTTAATGATTGCGACATATTATAATTTATAGAATATAGTAATTAGTGATAATTTGGTATTTTATTATAATTAGGAGCTTTACCTGTAGTTAATTATATAAGTGAAGTTATTTTATTATGGATGTGATGTTATTTTATTTACTTAATTAATTATTATTATTTATTTTAATTTTTTTTAATTTTTTTTAGTATTAATTATGTAGGAGATATGCTTAATTATTTTGAAGGTGATGCTATTATTTTTATTATTATTAGTATTAATAAATTAGGAGTTACGCATAATTATTACAAATGTCATTGGAGGAATTAAATTGATTATTTGGTTGTTTTAAATCAAATGAAAATAAATATGAATTATTGATTGAGTGAGATTGTTATTATGGTATCATTATATGCTTGACTATCTTAGTGGTTGAATTGGCATGTTAAGTGTAGTGATTAGTGATGAAGTGTTATTATTAAATTAAGATTTGATTTACTTATTTATTAGTATTTATTCATTATAATTATTTTATTTATTTATTTATTAGTATTAATTAATTAAGCTATTTACGTAATTATAAAATTTGTATTTAAAAGAAATTAAATAGATTATTTAAATTTTTATTAATTAGTTTAATATGGTATTAATTATTAGATTGTGCATATATGTAGTAGATCATTATTATAATTAGTATCAAATAGATAA